>JAWHQI010001161.1:0-109413 GCA_033032865.1 Dactylorhiza incarnata | reverse complement strand
CCCCCCCCCCCCCCCCCCCCCCCCCCCCCCCCCCCCCCCCCCCCCCCCCCCCCCCCCCCCCCCCCCCCCCCCCCCCCCCCCCCCCCCCCCCCCCCCCCCCCCCCCCCCCCCCCCCCCCCCCCCCCCCCCCCCCCCCCCCCCCCCCCCCCCCCCCCCCCCCCCCCCCCCCCCCCCCCCCCCCCCCCCCCCCCCCCCCCCCCCCCCCCCCCCCCCCCCCCCCCCCCCCCCCCCCCCCCCCCCCCCCCCTCGGCCGAAAAAATTATTTTCACCCAGAAGAACATGCCGAGCTACGAGGACCCGTTCTGCGACGCACTGGTCATCCAGACGGCGATCGAGAACTTCACCGTCTCCCGAATCCTAGTGGACAACGGGAGTTCGGTCAATGTCATCTTCAAGAAAGCGTTTGACAAGATGGAGGTGGAGCCCAGAAGGGTGTTGGCCTCAGATGGCCCTCTGTTCGGATTTTCGGGAGAGAGGAAGGAAGTAGAAGGAGGAGTAGGGCTTCATGTGACCCTGGGTGGGCAGTCCCGGAACTGTCGTTTTGTCATAGTGGACGCCCCAAGCAGTTACAGCGCCATCTTCGGACGACCACTCATCAGCGCGTTCCGCTGTGTCCCTTCCACTTTTCATCAATGCCTTAAGTTCAACGACAGAGGGGTCCAGGTGAGGATAAAGGGGGATCCCAAGGTGGCAAGACAGTGCTACGTAACGGCTGTCAATACCATCTCCTGGATGAGAGAAGCTGAGGAGTGGGATAAGATGATGGAGAAGGTGGCCGAAGCCGGAAGTCTGGAGGTAGCCGAGGAGAAGAAGGAAGGAGACGAAGTCCATGCCGAGGAGGGGGTAGCTGAGGGACCCCGGGCGGAAGGAGAGGAAGAGGAAGAGAAGGCCCGGGAGGGAGGGGCGGAGGAGCTGATGGTGGTAGAGAAGGAAGTCGAGGAGGGAACCCAGGCTCCCACTTGTGCCGAAGAGGAGAGGACTTGGGGAGAGCAGTCCCGGTTGGAGGCTGTGGACGAGGTCGTGGAGCTCGAGGTCACCACCCGGCTGGGGGTGGTGGAGAAGGTCCGGGTCAGCGGAGGACTCAACCCGGAAGATCAAGCGGAGATTCTGGCCTGCGTACAGAGGAACGTCGACGTCTTCGCTTGGAGCGCCGCAGAAATGCCCGGGATCGACGCGGATGTGGCTTGCCATCGCCTCAACCTCGACCCCGACGCCCGCCCCATCCGCCAAAAGAGGAGGGCCGTCGCAGACGAGCTAGAAGGGCACATCCGAGAAGAGGTGGGCAAGCTCCTGCAGGCAGGATTTGTATCGGAGATCCAGTATCCAGGCTGGGTCTCCAACGTCGTTATGGTAAAAAAAGGGGGAGGTAAGTGGAGGATGTGTATCGATTTTTCCTTGCTTAATAAATCATGTCCTAAGGATTGTTACCCCCTGCCTAGAATCGACGCGCTGGTTGACTCAGCCGTCAGTTTTCCTGTAATGTCTTTCTTAGATGCTTTTTCAGGTTATCATCAAATCCGCATGCATCCCCCAGACATCAAAGATGTCTCCTTCATCACGGGGGATGGATGTACTGTTATAAAATGATGCCGTTCGGGCTCAAGAATGCAGGTGCCACATACCAAAGGATGATGGACAGAGTCTTCCGCGAGCAGAAGGGAAGAAACTTAGAGGTTTATGTAGATGACCTAATGGTGAAGAGCCGGGACCTCGGGTCTCACCTCCGAGACCTGGAAGAGACATTCGGGACCCTGCGACGATACAAGATGAAGCTCAATCCCTTGAAGTGTGTCTTCGGGGCGAGCCGAGGGAAGTTCCTGGGCCACCTGCTCACCCCCGGGGGAGTGGAACCTAACCCGGACAAAGTTAAGGCGGTAATGGAGTTGGGGTCGCCGAGAAATCCGAGGGAGGGTTCAGAGCCTTATCGGGAAGTTGGCTGGGCTCAGCAGGTTCCTCTCCAAGGCAGGAGAGAAGTGTGCGCCTTTCTTCAAAGTACTGCGGGGCAACAAGAAGTTTGAGTGGACCCCGGAGTGCGAGAAAGCCTTCCAGGCTCTGAAAGAACAACTCACCCAGACCCCTGATGAGTCCTCATCATATACACTTTTATGGACTCATCTGGGCCGTTTAGTTAGTCATTTTACTGCACTTTAGCCCTGTTTTAGTTTATATTTGATATTCTATGCTAGGTGCACTTTTAGGCCTATTTTGGTGTGATTTCATTTCTATCTTCATTAGTAGTTTTCATGTGCGGTTAAGTGTCACTTTCAGTGGCTAGATTAGTGTTGTACGCTGGAACAGTAGTCGTGCAGGTGTTCCCGGTGCAATTCTGCACAGGAACACTGCGCACGATCACTGGTTTCTACTGCGCACGACCACTGGTCGTGCGCCACTGATCGTGCGCACTTAATGCCTTTTTCATGAGTTCTGTTTGGAGCAGTGCGCACGACCATCGATGCTAGTGCGCACGACCACCGGTCATGCACCACTGCTCGTGCGCACTTATCATTAAAATTCTGAGTTCTGTTTGCTGTATTGCGCACGACCACCGACGATAGTGCGCACGACCACCGGTCGTGCGCCACAGGTCGTGCGAATATGTTATTTTATAACTTCTGTCTTTGCAGGTTCCGTCCAGGCAGAGCGCACGATCACAGGATTCTAGTGCGCACGACCACTGGTCGTGCGCCACTGACCGTGCGCACTGTTTAATTCCAGCGCCTATAAATTCCCTGCTCGCGATTTAGGTCAAAACCCCCGCCGTATTCCGCCGTTTTCTGCTCCAGTTCGTCCGACCTCGCCCCTCCACCGTCGCCCACCATATAGAGGTGCTCCGGGCTTGCTCTTCACGCCAATCTTGAGCCGGAGTCTCCTCTCGGCCTCCTCCTTCATCCAAGAGCTCCAAAGAGAGATCTAGCCACCATTACCGTCAAGCAAGAGGAAGTTTGCAACCTCCACCGGATCGTGACACGAAGAAGGCGGGTCCATTGGAGAGTCGTGACAGCTCTCTCTACCCCGGACGTAGTTGTGGACCGAGCTTGGACGCGGATTGACAACCCGGCGATTCCAACCGTGAATCTTCAACGAGCCTTCGGATTCGGTCGATTTCTTGTCTTGTTCTCCTTTTATTGATTGTTGTAATAGCTAGATCTTGTATATTTTGATGAAGTTGCACTTGAACTAGTTTGTATTTCCATATATTTCATGTGATTGTGAAATATTTGTTATTTGTGTGCTTGAGGAGCGCCACCATCCATTTTCCATCCCACTATCGTGTCCGGTGCCGCACTAGCAATTGCTAGTGGCGTGCTTGTCGAAGAGGTGCTTGCGACCCTCATTCCGTTAGCCTACTCGTCCACCCGCCTACCGAAGCGTGGCATAGCGGCCCGTGTATTCCATCCCGCCTAACGAAGCAGCGCGCTCAAGGCCTGCATAGTTCGATCCGCTAGCCTTCTCGTCCATCCGCCTACCGAAGCGTGGCATCGCGGCCCGTATTCCATCCCGCCTAACGAAGCAGCGCGCTCAAGGCCTGCATAGTTCGATCTGTTTGCCTACTCGTCCATCCGCCCTTGCGACGCAGCGCGCTCAAGGCCTGCCTAGTCTCCATCCCGCCAAGCGAAGCATTGCATAGCGGCATTGCATAGGAGTAGTTTATAGCTTTTATTTTATTTTCCAAAAGCCCAATCACCCCGTTTCCGCATTCCATCCGACTCAAGGACTTCGATCTCAAGTCCTTCCTCGAACGTTAACTCCACCTTACTGTGTCCCTTGAGAGATTCGATACTCGGGGATTACTCCTCGTTTTATATTACTTGAACGATCGGTACACTGCCGTTTCGTGTCGCAGTCGAGCTACCGCCTATAGCGGTGTGTGAGATTTGCGCCAACAAGTTTTTGGCGCCGTTGCCGGGGAACACAGTCGTGTGAGTTTTCTTGAGAGGGAGAGCCGAGAGAGATAGTAGTTCTTCCAGTGTGTATAGCCGCTTTATTATTTTGTTTGCCTTTTAATTATCTTTTGTTTGTTTTTATTTCTTCATCCCCTATTTTAAAGTTTTAGGCAAGTTTTATTCAAGGAGTTTTTCTAGTTGTGTAGATTTCCTTGCAAAGAATTTCAGTTTCTTTTTATCTGCTTTGAATTTTGAAAATGTCGTCATGGGATATTTCACCTAGCTTTAATGACAAGATGGTTTATTATTTGGACCAAATGAATGAGTTAAATGCTAGGCAGTGTAGGAACATTGTTTGCTTGTTGTGTCGAGGAGAGGATCATGAATTGAAGGACTGTCCGCGCCTTTTCAATCCTGACCGCCGCTCCTCCACTCATGACGACATTGTCCCTATCACTCATTCTTTACCCATGGAGGCAATTGTGCCCTCTACCCCTGAGCTTGTCTCGTGCACGGACTCCTCACTCCCTGTGTGTGGCTTCACTCCTAGTGATGATGATCACTCATCTGTTAGCCAACAAGGAGAGGAATGGGAGCTCCTAGATGCACCTGAGTATGATGAGGAAAGTATTCTTTCCATCAGGGAGGCTTTAGCAGATCTTTTTGCGGAGGAACCGAATATTTTTGTCCCTCCAGTTTCTTTGCATGATTTTTCTACACACATTTTTATGATCCTATCGAAGTAAAGGAGCTGGGTGATGCTTCTGACTCGGAGGGTGCTCCAAAGTGGGATGAGGATGTCATTTTCCCTGAGGGGGAGAATGAATACTTTGAACACGATGATGCACCTCGGTGGGATGAGGAGGATACTCTCTCTGATGAGGAGGTTTGCACTTCTTCATGGGACGAGGAGGTCCAAATCACCATTGAGGCTCCTGAGTTCTCAAGTTCCCCTTGCTATGATATTTACGATGATGATAGTGATCTATCCTTGGATCCTGCTGGGAGTGAGACCGGGATCACTCCCCCGATTGATGTTTATTTATGTTCTTCGTCTTCTTTATTTCTTGATCCCCTTTCTTCATCCGAGCCTGTGCAGGTTGAGTCTTCACAGGTATCCCAGGAGGACTTGGAGCTTTTTGCTCAAGTCAATGATGAGAGTATCCTCTCATGTGAGGAGGTTTATTCCCCCTCCGTTGAGGAAGCTCCACTCATTGCCTTTACCTCCTGCTGCCTCCCTGTTGATGATACCTTGCTAGGCAAGGATGTGTTTTGTGAGATGAGTGAGGACCAGGCCTCCTCCTCTTCTTACTTTCTTTTCCCTCTACCTGTGTCAAGCAGGTATTATTTATATTCGGGTAGAGGCGTGACTGTTTTTTCGCCGTATCGGTACCCGCTACCGACACGCATATTAGAACAGTTACCGGTGCACTTTTCTTTTCATAGGCCCATTAGCTAGAACCTTTAGTTTTTGAATAAGTCGTGCTGGGATGACAATAACCCCAGTAGTTATCTTACTTTTCTTGCATTCTATTTTTAGTCCATCCTGTTTAGTTAGCTGTAGTTTATTGTAGTTTATCTTTTTCTGCTTCTTTTGTTTTGCGGAGCTAACCCCTGCAGGTATCTTTTTCTGGATGGCGGATGCTGCAGCTTAGTCTTGGTTTAAACGCCAATCTTCTGGTATGCTCACTTGCTGAGCATTGGGTACTCTCTTTCCCTAGCCCTATGTTGATTTTCATGTCATATATTATGCGGATTGTTTAGTTTAAGTCTGGGGGAGAGTAGTTTTGTTTACCCGCTCACGTGCATTATTGCACTGCATACTAGAAGATTTCATTTAAAATGTTTTGTTCATTTTCATTGCACACCACAGCACCCACTTGAGCGCGTACTCATCTGTATGCAAGCTCTGTAGTGAATTTAATTCTTCTGCTTATTTGGGAAAGTCTAGGTGATGGCTTAGGACTATGTAGCAGAGTAAAATGTTGACTCTAGTAGTGCTCCTAGTCGAGTGCTCGGTTGTATAGAAATTCGTGTAGATTAAATTTCTCTTTATACTATGGTTTTATATTTTTCCCTATTAGTGTAAATGTTGTTTACTCTACTTAAATGGTGAATCCGGTGGAATCAAACGGTAGCATAGGGATGTGTGTAAACGATCGCTAGATTCGTATTGCTTGAGTCGGGAGAAAGGAGAATCTTTCTCGGTGGCTAGAACTTGCCCCAAGCGATTCTTGAAGCATGGGTATACGGTTAGTCAATTGTGTGAATGTGATATAGGCCATCATTTTGGCCCGGTTGAGTCTTTGTGCCTATCCCTACCGCTATAGCCTCGCTAGCCCAGTTGTGCCTACCCGTTCTTTGATTCAGCCCCACTTTTATTTCACCAAAGCCCAAAAGCCAATCCTAGTCGCACACCCAAATCTGAGCTTTAGCTGTTATTATTTTCATGAGTTGGGTTGTTGATGTTGTGATACTTTTGTGAAAATGTGGATGTGCATCTTTGATAAATTTGCTGAAAATGTTTTGAAAAGAAAAGAAAAGAAAATGAGAAAAAGAAGAGAAGTGAAAAGAAAAGAAAAAGATGAGCTTTAATGAAAAATCTGTGTAAAAAAAAAAATATATATGTTTGGGAGTAGGCGGTGCACACACCCATGTTGTTAAGTCCAAGTCTGGGGGTGTGATGTACCCGCGAGTTTGTGTGGTGAGCGAGAATAATTTCTGCATGAGCTTATTTGGGTTTAGTGCTCGAGCCGTCGTTTTTATCTTTGTTTATCCTCACCTAAACCCAAGCCTCATTTTAAAACCTAAAGTCCTATTGATTCACGCATTTGAGTCAAACCAGTGCCGTGGAGAGAATGTGACCGGGCAAGCTTATGGTCATCGACACTGATGGATTTCAGTGGAGTTTTTCCCGCATCCCGATCTTGAGCAATGCTCGTCTCAGCGTTTAGTTTACTTTCTCTGTATGCATGACCGAACGATTCACCGTTGTTCACCATTTTGAGTAGTTGTAATATGCTTTTACTCTTTTAGAAATATATAAACTGTTTATATAATCAGAAATCTTCTCTACTATTCTTCTTATGCACATGAGCATGCGACTTCGCATGGTACTCTGTATTGTAGTTTTAAGCCATCTACTGTTCTTTCCTAGTTCGCTTAGAATTTGTTTGCTCGGGACGCGCAAACAGTTAAGTCTGGGGGTGTGATGAGTCCTCATCATATACACTTTTATGGACTCATCTGGGCCGTTTAGTTAGTCATTTTACTGCACTTTAGCCCTGTTTTAGTTTATATTTGATATTCTATGCTAGGTGCACTTTTAGGCCTATTTTGGTGTGATTTCATTTCTATCTTCATTAGTAGTTTTCATGTGCGGTTAAGTGTCACTTTCAGTGGCTAGATTAGTGTTGTACGCTGGAACAGTAGTCGTGCAGGTGTTCCCGGTGCAATTCTGCACAGGAACACTGCGCACGATCACTGGTTCTACTGCGCACGACCACTGGTCGTGCGCCACTGATCGTGCGCACTTAATGCCTTTTTCATGAGTTCTGTTTGGAGCAGTGCGCACGACCATCGATGCTAGTGCGCACGACCACCGGTCGTGCGCCACTGCTCGTGCGCACTTATCATTAAAATTCTGAGTTATGGTTGTTGTATTGCGCACGACCACCGACGATAGTGCGCACGACCACCGGTCGTGCGCCACTGGTCGTGCGAATATGTTATTTTATAACTTCTGTCTTTGCAGGTTCCGTCCAGGCAGAGTGCACGATCACAGGATTCTAGTGCGCACGACCACTGGTCGTGCGCCACTGACCGTGTGCACTGTTTAATTCCAGCGCCTATAAATTCCCTGCTCGCGATTTAGGTCAAAACCCCCGCCGTATTCCGCCGTTTTCTGCTCCAGTTTGTCCGACCTCGCCCCTCCACCGTCGCCCACCATATAGAGGTGCTCCGGGCTTGCTCTTCACGCCAATCTTGAGCCGGAGTCTCCTCTCGGCCTCCTCCTTCATCCAAGAGCTCCAAAGAGAGATCTAGCCGCCATTACCGTCAAGCAAGAGGAAGTTTGCAACCTCCACCGGATCGTGACACGAAGAAGACGGGTCCATTGGAGAGTCGTGACAGCTCTCTCTACCCCGGACGTAGTTGTGGACCGAGCTTGGACGCGGATTGACAACCCGGCGATTCCAACCGTGAATCTTCAACGAGCCTTCGGATTCGGTCGATTTCTTGCCTTGTTCTCCTTTTATTGATTGTTGTAATAGCTAGATCTTGTATATTTTGATGAAGTTGCACTTGAACTAGTTTGTATTTCCATATATTTCATGTGATTGTGAAATATTTGTTATTTGTGTGCTTGAGGAGCGCCACCATCCATTTTCCATCCCACTATCGTGTCCGGTGCCGCACTAGCAATTGCTAGTGGCGTGCTTGTCGAAGAGGTGCTTGCGACCCTCATTCCGTTAGCCTACTCGTCCACCCGCCTACCGAAGCGTGGCATAGCGGCCCGTGTATTCCATCCCGCCTAACGAAGCAGTGCGCTCAAGGCCTGCATAGTTCGATCCGCTAGCCTTCTCGTCCATCCGCCTACCGAAGCGTGGCATCGCGGCCCGTATTCCATCCCGCCTAATGAAGCAGCGCGCTCAAGGCCTGCATAGTTCGATCCGTTTGCCTACTCGTCCATCCGCCCTTGCGACGCAGCGCGCTCAAGGCCTGCCTAGTCTCCATCCCGCCAAGCGAAGCATTGCATAGCGGCATTGCATAGGAGTAGTTTATAGCTTTTATTTTATTTTCCAAAAGCCCAATCACCCCGTTTTCGCATTCCATCCGACTCAAGGACTTCGATCTCAAGTCCTTCCTCGAACGTTAACTCCACCTTACTGTGTTCCTTGAGAGATTCGATACTCGGGGATTACTCCTCGTTTTATATTACTTGAACGATCGGTACACTGCCGTTTCGTGTCGCAGTCGAGCTACCGCCTATAGCGGTGTGTGAGATTTGCGCCAACAACCCCCCCTGCTCCAGGGACCGAGGCCAGGGGAAGACCTATCTCTATACCTAGGGGTAGGATCCGAAGCAGTAAGTTCCGTGCTGATCCGGGAGGAGAGAAAGAAACAGTTCCCGATCCTAGAAAAGTTAGCCTTCGCATTGGTGGTTTCGGCCCGGAGGCTCCGACCTTATTTTCAAGCCCATTCGGTCAAGGTAGTTACAGACCACCCGCTCCGAAAAATCATGGAAGGGGTGGAGCACTCGGGAAGGTTAGCAAAGTGGTCCGTGGAGTTAAGTGAATTCAATATCACGTTCGTGCCCAGGACGTCCATCAGAGCTCAGGCGGTGGCAGACTTCATGGCCGACTATGCGTCCGAAGTGGGGGAGCACGAGCCACCTCCCCCTGAGGCATGGAAGATGTTGGTGGACGGAGCATCGGGAAAATACTCCTACGGGGGGGGGGGGGGGGGGGGGGGGGGGAATAATCCTGGTAAGTCCTCAGGGGACTCGGATTGAGCAAGCCTTAAACATCCATTTCCCAATTACCAACAACCAGGCTGAGTACGAGGCAGTGATAGCAGGCCTCCGACTGGCCCGGGAACTCGGAGTGCAGGACGTGGAGGTCTCCACGGACTCCATGGTGGTAGCATGCCAAATCAGGGGGGAGTTTGAAGCAAAGGACCCCACCCTCCTACTATACCTGGAGAAGGTTAAGGGGCTCATCGGACAGTTCCGCACCTTCTCCATCAAGCACGTGCCAAGGGAGGAGAGCACTCAGGCGGACCTTTTAGCCAGGTTTGGTCCCCGAGCGGGAGGGACGGCTTTGGAACTCTTCCGACCCTCCATCGAGGAAGGAGAATCAATGGAGGTGGACCAACGAGTCTCGTGGATGGATCCGTTCATCACCTTCCTGTCCTCCGGGCAGTTCCCTGGAGAGGAGATGGACAAGAGGTGCTTCAGGTATAAGTCAGCTTATTACTCCTTGCATGCAGGAGAGCTTTATAGGAAAACTCTCTCGGGACTCCTGGCCCGTTGTGTCTCCGAGGGGGAGGTCCCGAGAGTCTTGGAAGAAATCCACTCTGGGGAGTGCGGCAGTCACTCCGGGAGTCAGACCCTGGAGGGAAGAGTACTGAGGCAAGGCTACTTCTGGCCCACTCTCAGCAAACACGCGGCAGAGTTCGCAAGGAAGTGTCCAAAGTGCCAGCTCTACGCTCCGCTCCAACTCCTCCCAGCTCAAAGACTCCGGACCATCACGGCTCCCTGGCCCTTCGCCATATGGGGGCTGGACCTGGTCGGTCCCTTCCCCCAAGCCAGCGGCCAGAGGAAGTTCCTGCTGGTCATGATCGACTACTTCTCCAAGTGGGTAGAAGTGAAGGCACTCGCTAAGGTAACCTCTCAGGTTGTAAGAAATTTTGTGTGGGGCGAGATAATTTGCAGGCACGGACTTCCTCTAGCTATAGTGACGGACAATGGACCGCAGTTTGCTAGTGAAGAGTTTGTTGGCTTTTGCACCCAGCTCGGCATTGACCTCAGATTCGCATCGGTCCATCACCCGAGGAGCAATGGGCAGGTGGAGGCGGCGAACAAGATAATCGTCAACTTATTGAAAAAGAAAGTGGAGAACCTTCGAGGAAACTGGGTGGAACAGCTACCCTCCGTCCTCTGGGCCATGAGGACTACCCTGAATACCTCCACCGGAGAGACCCCATTCAAGCTCTCTCACGGGTCCGAGGCCGTTCTCCCCATAGAGTTTGAGGTAAAGACCCCCCGGGTGATCGCTGCAGGCGAAGGGGATGAGGAGTGGCTAGAAGATAACAATGTCGAGCAGAGGCTCTCTTTGGACCTGGTGGAAGAACTCCGGGACTTGGCCACCATCAGACAGGAAGAGGTCAAACGGCGGATGGCTCGATATTTTGACAAACATATCGGGATCAAGCACTTCCAAAAAGGGGACCTAGTCCTGAAAAAGGTCGATGTGGCCGGCAGAGGGGCCGCGGTGGGTAAGCTTAACCCCAACTGGGAGGGTCCCTATATTGTAAGCGAGGTACTCAAGTCGGGAGGGTATCACCTCCAGAATGTGGAAGGGGTACATCTCGACCGAGCCCGGAGTGGAGATGATTTGAAACGATTCTACCCTTGAAAGCTTTGTTATGTTGTTTATCACACGTCTTGCTCTTTTTTGTTTATACATAGTGCTCATAACTGCTGTTATATCAGGGTGACAGAGGTCGAATACATTGGTGCTGGAATGCCCCAGATCGATTCCGCTCCCGGGCTCTCACCTAGACGGGGGGTTCAGGTTGATCTCTGGAGAGGCTGGCAAGGTTGAATACATTGGTGCTGGAATGCCCCAGATCGATTCCGCTCCCGGCCTCTCATCTAGACGGGGGGTTCAGGTTGATCTCTGGAGAGGCTGGCAAGGTTGAATACATTGGTGCTGGAATGCCCCAGATCGATTCCGCTCCCGGGCTCTCACCTAGACGGGGGGTTCAGGTTGATCTCTGGAGAGGCTGGCAAGGTTGAATACATTGGTGCTGGAATGCCCCAGATCGATTCCGCTCCCGGGCTCTCACCTAGACGGGGGGTTCAGGTTGATCTCTGGAGAGGCTGGCAAGGTTGAATACATTGGTGCTGGAATGCCCCAGATCGATTCCGCTCCCGGGCTCTCACCTAGACGGGGGGTTCAGGTTGATCTCTAGAGAGGCTGGCAAGGTTGAATACATTGGTGCTGGAATGCCCCAGATCGATTCCGCTCCCGGGCTCTCACCTAGACGGGGGGTTCAGGTTGATCTCTGGAGAGGCTGGCAAGGTTGAATACATTGGTGCTGGAATGCCCCAGATCGATTCCGCTCCCGGGCTCTCACCTAGACGGGGGGTTCAGGTTGATCTCTGGAGAGGCTGGCAAGGTTGAATACATTGGTACGGGAATGCCCCAGATCGATTCCGCTCCCGGGCTCTCACCTAGATGGGGGGTTCAGGTTGATCTCTGGAAAGGCTGTCAATAAGGATCAAGGCCTGAAGTAACAGGTTGAGGTATTAGAGCCAGAAGGGTTTGGGTCGAGGCTGGTAAGGCCTAAGGTAGCGGGTCGAGATACTAAGGTCAGGGAACTTCAGCTCGCGAGATGCCTATGTCCGTGCTCGCCAAGGTTAGATTCGCCGGGCAGTGTTCGCGGGCGACGACAACCCGGGTTCGCGAGATCCATAAGAAGAAAAACTTGGCGAGGCGAGCCCAGACACGCGCATTCGCGAACCCTCCGGGAGCACTACCGCGTAACAATTAGTTATGAGAGGTTGAAAGGAAATCCGATGCAAGAAAAGAAATAAACGCAAGCATGATCATAAATGTTAACAAAAAATTGTAACTATCGCACCCAAGGTCCTTCTATGTTCGGCGGCAATCTCGCCAGCCCAAAAAGAATGAAATACATTCGCAAGAAGGGGGGGAAGAAAAAGGGAGTTCACTCTGGAGGGCCCTCGCCATCTTTGCGAGCCCCCAACCATGGCGCCAAGACGAAGAGGTCTGGGCAGACGTCTTCAGCTGTAAACTCCATCGCGTCCTCAGCTAGCAGGCTCGCATCCTTAAGGGTCGTGAAGATGAGGTTGGCGACCTCCTGTGCATCTTGCCGCCTCTGCTCCGCGCTTTCGGCAGCCCTCTGTTGAGAGCCGGCTCGCCCAGGAGAAGGAGGTAGCACGCTGCGAACCAGCTCGTCCTCCCGAGCCTTCAGCATGGTATTCTCCAACTCCAGCTCATCGTTGCGAGCGAGAAGCTTGGTTGCTACGTCGGCATCCTGAGCATCAAATGAGTTAGGAGAAGGCTAGAGGTCGCAAACGTCAAAGAAAAGAGAAGGGTCACTTACCATCTTGCCCTGCATACCGGCGAGAAGGCTTTCCGACGCCTCCTCCCTCTCCTTAAGGCCCTTGATCTCTTCGCGAGCTCTCTTAAGCTCCTCCCTGTACGCACGGATATCTCTATCCGCCTGCAGGTAGCGGCGCCCCGCCATATGCGCGAGCTCCGTCGAGCGGAACTGGGCTCGCATTTCTTCATAGACTAGCTGCCGTGGACCCATATCCTTATAGGTGGCGGCGTCCTCGCGACCGTATAAGCCGAAGGAAATAGCGAACGCCTCCTCCCCGGCCTTACCAAGCTCCACCCAGGAGGGGTGAAGGGTGGAGCAGGAAACCCGGTTGGCATTAGGGTCCCAAGCGAGCAGGGGTTCGCCGAGGATGTCAGAAACCTTCTCACCCAGACCGAAGTTCCTGTGGCCTTTGGGTTGGGGGGTCACGGAAGAACTCCCAGCGCCCTGGACCGCCGGGGGGTCAGGCTTTCTCGCAGGAGAAGGGGGCGAGCCGTCGGTCTCGCTCAGATAGACGACCGCGCTCCTATCTTTGGCAGCGAGGGTTTTTCCCTTCAACTTCTTGGAGGGTCGCGAACCCGGCTGACTCGCAGAAGGGGGCCGCTTCTTGCCGGACCCGACGACGGGAAGATCGCGGCAAGCCTCTGCCGCCGCGGTCGCGAGAGTGTCCGCTGTGAGAGTGATGCCTTGCGCGTGCGGGGGATTAACAGGGATCTCGCGCTCGCCTGTAAAGTAAGAGCGTTATACAACGAAGAGAGGAAAGGAGAGTGGGGCGAGAGCGAGCCCTACCTTCCCCTTGAGGAACGACGAGTAACGAATCGACGTTGCGCCGCAGATAGGCGACTTCAAAGTTCTTGCCGGAGAGGTATTGGAGGAGTTTGGCGTCGGCGCCGCTCAGCGAGCTCGGAGGGCGGTAAGTGGCGTCATCCCGCTGGAGGGGGGTGAAGTGGAGGTTGCCGAAGGGTCCCTTCACCAGGAGGAACTTATGGGTCCAATAGTGGCTCTTGTTCACCGTCTCGCAGACGGTGACGTGCTGACTCGCGAAATAGGTGGTCCTGTCTCGGAAGGCGCGGAAGGAAAACACCTTGCGGAAGACGAGGAGGCTGAACTCGATCCTCTCCTCCCGCAGGTAACTGGCGAACACGACAATGTCCGCGATCGCATTTGGGGTCAGCTGGCTCGGCAACACCCCATAATACTGCAACACCTACAAAGAACGATGAGAAAGTTGCGATAGCGAACACGAAGCGGCGAGAAGGCTAGGCGAAGTACCTGACGAATTTCAGGCCACAAGAGGAGCCACAACCCATTCTCGAAGTGCGCGATGGGGATCGCGAGCTCGTCAGCCTCGGTCTCGTTTAAGGTAGATCTCTCGCTTGGACAGTGAGCTGAATACCCCTCCGGGAGATAACGATCCGCGGCATATTCGTACTCCTCGGTCGTAATGTTCGCGCAGTAAAACTCGTGGGCTAGAAACGTCGAGGCGCATCTTGACCGCCCCTCACTCTCGCCATCCACCCCCATTAGCTGGTTTGTTCGCATCGAGTCAGGAAGAGACAGCCTGCAAAACAGCGAACGCGAGCACGATCTTGCGAGAACAGAGATGAGCGTAAATGCGAGAGGGCTTGAGAAATAAATGCGTCGGAGAAAAAAATGAATCCAAACTATTTATAGAAAACTCTGATGGGCACGGGAATCGAAGCGTCGGGAGTGCGGATAACGAAAATAAAGTAAAATTCTACTCGATAGTACCGCAGCCTTGCGAACCCAGGCTCGCCGCGGCACGGTAATTAAGCCCCGACCTAGGCTAGCCCGCGAGGAAAAGGGGTCTGGGCATAGCGTTGCATAGAAGCTCGCAAGCGCTCCACGAGGGCGAACATATCAAACACAGCGAACGAGCTAAATAAACCACAGGCACACCACAGAAATAAAGGGAAAAATAAAAAACGATAAAAGGCGAGTCACGTTGGACTCGCGAGTACTACCACACCAAATATTGTTCAACAGACGTCATGGAAGAAATAAAAGCAAGGGGATAGTAGAATTAAACCCGCGGCTGTCTCAGGGGTAAGGAAGCCATTTCCAGCGACCCCGACCACGCTTCCCCGCACGCGGCGGCACTCTCGGATAGTGGTATTCGCGAAGCGCTTTGAACTCGCGCAGGATTAGGTGTGCTTGATCCTCGCCCCGCGAGATGTGCACGTCGGGCGAGGTAACGTCTGCGCGAGTCACCGGCTCTGCCTCGGCGATCAAGCGCGCATTCGCGTCTTCCATCGCGGCGAATCTCTCGTCGAAAGCAGCCCGGTCCGCGTCATACCGCTCCTCCAGCTCGCGTAACATCATGCCATGCTTCTGAAGCACCTCGGACACCCGACTCTTCATCCGCACGGGGTCGCCTGGGTCACCCAAGAAGTCTTCAATCTGACTAGGCGAGGGCGGTGGTGACATCTCCACCCTCCCGTGCTCTGACTCAGGGGTGGCTCCTGAGATTTCAGCGAAGGAAGAGTTAGTAGGATCAGGGGACGAGCAAGAGGTGAGATCCCGCGAAAATATGCTAACCTGGCGAGAAGGGGGACTCGCGACGGGGCTTGCGCGAAGACTCCGGTCGACCCTGGAAGTTCTCGCGGAACCCCGGGACGTAGGGTTTCCCCAGACCAGGGGGGTACACCACTCTCTCCCCGACTTGGGCGCCGTCGAGAAGCGAGCCGCCTGGACTTCGCCTGCCCACCAGACCGAAGCCGGGGGTCCCCAAGTTGACCTTAGGCGAAATCAGCGAGTGCACCGGTGGGGTGCCTTTCTTCTGAGGGCTCGGCGGTGGGGTATCTGCGTGGGCCACAAACGCGTATATATCGCATGGACTTAAGCGGAGATAAAGGAGGATGAGAGTGACTTACGAGGTTGCGAGAGAGGCGCCTGTTGGGATGAAGTCTCAACCCCAGCGTCTAGCGATCCCAGCTTCGCGGGGGACGAAGCATGAGAAGTTGTCAGAGTAAGGCCCGCTATGCGTTCCTCAGGCGGAGGGTTCTGCGAGAGGAGAAGGGGTAAATGGGTAGTCGTAATAAAAAGCCTGGACGAAGGATACCTGTTGCGCGAACCCGATATCCGGCGGCGGAGGCAAGGCAGGAGGTGACGACACGTCCTCCCCCGGCGATCTCCGAACCATCTTGGCCTTCTTAAGCTGAGGGGAAGGAGGTGTGGCGGGGTTGAACATCCAGGCGTTACGCTCGGCGGCCTGGGACCTCGCCATCTCTCTGGAAGCTTTTAGTCGATCTCGCGCGCTCGGCTTGGAGGACATTCTGAGAGGTAGATTCCTGCGAGGAAGAAGGGGAAGAAAAAGCTTGATCACTAGCCACGGCGGACGGTATTTATAGTTTTGGGCGTGGGGCCCACCATAAGATTCTTGCCACGTCAGCCGAATCGGCGAACATCAAGGGTTGGACGTTTCTTCGCGAGCTCGAAGCAACCTCGCGAAGAGCGGGGATTGTGTACAACCCAGATGTTCGCCAGGAATGTTCGCCACTAATGTTCGTCAGGAAGGTTCGCCGGGAATGTTAGCCCTAGAGGTAGGCGAGCCAGCCGGTCGGAGGAGCTCGATGGGCATGTCCAGGGCCTTGGGGTACAAATAGCCATTTCTGGGGTACAGTTAGCCATTTTGGCGAGCTCGACCCGCCAAGGGGCGGTTCGGCAGGCGAGCCCTAGAGGTAGGCGAGCCAGCCGGTCGGAGGAGCTCGCTGGGCATGTCCAGGGCCTTGGGGTACAAATAGCCATTTCTGGGGTACAGTTAGCCATTTTGGCGAGCTCGACCCGCCAAGGGGCGGTTCGGCAGGCGAGCCCTAGAGGTAGGCGAGCCAGCCGGTCGGAGGAGCTCGCTGGGCATGTCCAGGGCCTTGGGGTACAAATAGCCATTTATGGGGTACAGTTAGCCATTTTGGCGAGCTCGACCCGCCAAGGGGCGGTTCGGCAGGCGAGCCCTAGATGGAGGCGAGCCAGCCGGTCGGAGGAGTTCGCAAGGCGGATTAGGCGAGCCAGGCAGATCGTTCGGCGAGCCCCGTGTTCGCCGAACAGGTCAGGAGTCTCTGGTTCGCTGGTGCCTAGGGTGTCCCCTTACCAAAAAGCCCTTGCTGGCCTGCAGGTAGCCTCTCCGAACAGCGGAGTTGGGCTGTTAGCAGACCAATTCGGGGTGCAGATAGTGAGAACGGACAGCGGGATTTGGCTATTGACAGACCACAAAACTGAAATCTATAAATAGACCTCAAAGGGCACCTTGGAAGAGGACCGGTTCAGGATTCTTGAGCCTTCTTCTCTCCTTAGGTCGCTTTGGTTTGGGCTCTCTAGCTCTCCAAGGTGCCCGAGTCTTAGCTTTGGCTTGGGAGGGGAAGCGCTCAACGATCTTTCGGGTTAGTGGAGGGACCTCCTCGCTAAGATCAGGGTCTTTGTTCTTTGTCCGAGTCACCTGCCTACCTCTTCCGAGGGACCGGTAAGGGCTAGCTACCCCTCAATCCGTTGAGGGCCCCGAGCTCCACAGGAGACCGAGAAATCGGTTTCAACAGTCCTATTCTTCCTCAGGTGGAAGTGTTGATGAATAATCAAAGGAGATTATTAGAACAATATATTGAGGAGAATAATACAAAAATGAAAAATGAAGTAGATTTCCAACTGAAATTGGTTAGATTTGAAGTAAATCATCAGATATCTGCATTAAGGAAGGAGATGGTAAAGTTCTTTAAGAGAGCTGGTGTTTCAGTAGATTATACAACTGAACAGCTTGATGTAATCAAAGAAACATCAAAGGTTATTAAAGAATCTCAAGCTGGAATTACAAAGACAGTGGATGATGTTCAGACAAACCAAGGAATACTAAGTAGCAATATGCAGGTTCTGTATAAAGAACAGGTAACACAAATCTTAACAGGTACAAATAAGATTGAAGCTAGACTGCAACAACAGAATGCTGATATCTTGGCTAAAATTGATGAGAGCTCCACAGTTCTAAAAGATCAAGCAAAGTTGCATGCAGATACTATAGATGATCATCTCATTAAAGTAAAGAAAACCATTGAAAGTGGAGTTAATCACTTGGAAGGTCAAGTCAGATTTCAGAAGAATACTTTGAGAGATCACATTGTTGAAGAAGTCCTAAAGGGGGAGAGGTCAATGATTCAAGCTAGTTCTGAACATGCTGTGTGGACCTCAAACTCTATAAGAGAAATTCTTGGATATCCTCTCATAGACTATGAGAATGATCAAGTCTCTGAGACAAGGCCAGCCTCTCTTACTCAGGTACAAAAGCAGATTGCTAAAATGTATAGTCCTGAGGATAAAAGTAAAAGAGAGAACTTTACTACTGAGCAAGTAGAATCAAGTAAAAGAAAGTTCAGAGAAGAGGTTCAATCAAGAGTTGATTTTGAATATTGGTCTCCATCTTCCAGAGAATTGATTCTGTCAGCATGGGAAACTGTGAAAAATAACCCAGAGGAAAGAGGAAGGTGGTATTCTGAAGCTGAATGGTTAAAGCATAGAGATCAAGAGGAACTAAAGATCAAATTCAAGGCTGACAAAATGGCTGGGAAGGTCCAGGCAGGAGAAATGGAGCCAATCAGATACTTCCCAAAGCCATTTGGATATTTCAAGAGGAGAAAGGAAGTTGCTGAAGCACTCTCCAAAAGAGCTAAAAGAGGAATAGAATTTAAAGATCCTGGACAGCTTTAGAAATTTAATCTTTATCATTCACTTTCAGAAGAATGTAATTGTTATATTTTTGAACTATCTTGATAAATTCCAAGTGAGAACTATTCTTCATGTTCATATCTATTCATATGCCTGTGATGTGATTTTGTCTCACTACATGACATGTCTTAGTCTGAATTGCTTATGCTTTTATGCTTATATGAGAAATCATGTCTGAGATTATTTTTGTGGATAGAATGTATTGGTAACCTAATTTTTATAAAGTTTGATACTTTTTATTTTGATTACCTGTATAGAAATTAGAACACATTGTTTATCTTTGAAAAGAGAGATGTATCATTGATTGAGATTATGACTTCTTCAAATAGGGGGAGATTGTTGGGATCATTGCCCACAATGTCTTAGATTTGGAGAAGTCCATCTCTAAGTCAAAGATATATCTCAGAATGTATTTGATATACTCTCTAGAATCAATGTGCAGGACATCAGGTCAGGCAAAAAGTTCATGGAATTCATTCAAGTCCACAAGCGTCGAGACATCATACATCGCTCGACACCTGTGACTCAGAAGTGTTGACTCATGTCTACTACTCATATAGACAAGGTCGCCGCTGAAGTTCTGAGATCAAATTTTGGAAGCGTCGAGCCAAGTTGTGTCGCTCGACACCTTGAAAAGAGAAGTGTCGACTTAACCTCAATCAGCTCAGCGCCAACCAGAAGTGTCGAGAAATGAAGGCTTAGTTAAGAAGCATCGAGCCCCTGGACGTTGCTCGACCTCTTCAGATAAAAAGCGTCGACTAAGTGATGTTTGCTCAACGCCTGAGAAGTAGGAGTCGAGAGCTTCAGTCTAAGGAGTAAGCGTCGAGCGTCTAAATACCGCTCGACGCCTAACTGGAAAAGCGTCGACAGATATGTTAAGTGCTCAACGCCTCTTCTACAAATACTCTGAACTGAAGAATATCTTCCACAGCTAGCTGAGCTTTTGTTTTCATTGAAGACCGTTGAAGATGTGACGTCATGCTGATGTGGAGAAGCGTAACGGACATTGCAGATGGAAGGCTATAAATAGAAGGCATGACCTATGGGTTGAGCAGTTAATAAAAAAGTTTAGAAGTGAAGAAAAGTTAAATTAGAAAAGATTTTCCTATCTTTCAAAAGCCATCATCGTCTCCATCAGTTTGAGAGAAAGTTCGAGAAAGAATCTGTAGAAGTCATCTTCTCTTTCAGAACCAATCTAAACTGAAGATTTCATTCAGCAATCTGGTGCTGATATTTCTCTCTGAAAGAAGAAGATCAAGAAGGAAGAATCTGTCTTCCTAAGAAAAAGAATAGTCTTCACAGCCTGTAAAATCAAGAAGATCATTTGCTGCTTCTGTTCTTTTGAAGATTTCTGTCTGATCATTCAGGCAGATCAAGAAGGCTCAACAATCTCAAATCTGAGTCTAAGTATTTGTTATTTCCTTTATAATTTCCTGTAGGATCTGAGTTGTCGGATCTGAGTGTATGATCTGTCAAGGATCTGAGTTGTAAGATCAGGTGTGATCTGAGTTGTAGGATTCAGGGGTGAATCTGAGCTGTAAGCCTAGTTATAAAGGCTGAGGTAGGATCTGTATGATCTGAGTTAGAAAGATCTGTGAGATCTGAGACCGTAAGATCAGTTGTGATCTGAGCTGTAAGACCTATTTGTGGTCTGAGATCTGGAGGAGCTATAACCTCTATCTAGCACACTGCTAGAAGGGGAGAAGGGGGAAAGTGGATTACCCAAGATACGGGGAACCACTATAAAAATCTCTGTGTTCTTTTCTATGTATGTCTTTATTTCTTGAGAGCTCTGATTAGTTTTATCTTGATTATAGTCAAGAATTGCAATAGTTTTTAAATAACCTATTCACCCCCCCCCCCCCCCCCCCCCCCCCGTCTAGGTGATTAGCTACCCTTAATTAAAGTCTTTCAGTAACGATGCCTTCAGGTCATACTCCCGACTATCAACTAGAACCTTCACGCAGCAACTCCTCTTCACACGCATCGAATATCCATTCGGCAGTAGGACCTCCAGTCCATCTGCAGAAGCAATCGACGGCGCACCAATACGTTGGACGAAGTCCGACGATAAGAAGGAGTGCGAAGCTCCAGTATCGAAAAGCGCTCTCGTAGGAACGCCTAAAACATTTACATAGCCTACGCCGCCAAACAAGGTTAGCATGAACATTAAAATAGGTATATAAAACAGTAAAGACTGTATCTTAAATTGTACCTGTCACGACGTCCTTGGCTTTGATAGCCTCCTGCTGATCAAGACTGAAGACTCTGGGCTGCGGGGGAGCCATACGGGAGGCAGTGGACTCAGCTGCCTTCCCCTTCTCAGAATAAGCTGGCCTAGTCTTCTTCTCTGGCCTTGGAAGCCCACTGCGGCACTCCCGAGAGAAATGGCCAGGCTTGCCACAAGTGAAACAAATAAGAGGGCCACGTCCAGACGACGCGCTCGAAGCTGAGGGAGCTGGCCCAGAAACTCGAGCCTTCTTCCAGCGATTCAACCTCCGCAACTTCGTCGCACTCGGCGCCTTGCCCTCCGGCACTGCCTCGACCACAGACACCTTGCCCTTCTCCCTAAGCATGTCCTGCTCAAGCGCTCGGGCTGAACCAACGAGGGTCGTGAAACCCTGCGCCAACGGCCCTGTCTGAAGGTGCCGCAACTCAGTACGCAAACCTCCATAGAACTTGTTCACCCTTCTCTCCTCATCATCGAAAGAAGTTCCAGCATAACGCCCGAGGCGGGTGAACTCATACAGGTAGTCATCAACCAGTCTACCACCCTGCGTCAGAGCCAAGAACTGGTTCTCCATCGCGATCTGCTGCGACTGAGGCACATACCTTGCCAGGAAGATTCTCGAGAACTCTTCCATCGGCACATCAACCAGACGCCTTCCCGCAAACTGGCGCCTCTCTACCTCATCCCACCACAGCCTGGCTTCCTTTTCCAACAAGTAAGAAGCAAAGGTCACTTTATGCGCTTCATCCGACTGTGTCGCTGTCAGAATTCGCTCCACATGCGACAACCAGTCCTCGGCCTCAGCTGGGGATTCAACCCCGGTAAACGGAGGAGGTCGAAATCCCAGAAAGTGCTTCAGTTGTTGCTCAGGAGCACGCCTCACGGGGAATTGCTCCACTCTTAGTGGCTCTGGGGCCACTTACTGCACCGGCGGTTGACCTTGCCTTCCAGGCTAGCCATTCAACGCAGCTAGAACGGCTTCTGTAACTAGCCGAACCAACTCAGCAGACGGAGCTGTAGGGGCCTCAGCAGACCCGCTACTCTCATGCACATCACGGGTACGCGACGGTCCCGCAGCACTTCGAGTGCCCTACACAAGTGCAACACACAGTTAGGCGACAACACAGTCGCAACTAACAACAAAATAAACACTCAGGTTCCAAAATCATGCAATTATTGTTGGTTTGTTGTTACATTTTATTCGTAAGTGGACATTTTTGGGTTTATTTTACGTCTCAACGGTAGCGCACACACGTGCTCACCACCCCTTAAAAGAATTCATCCACGAATTCCTTAGAAGGATACGGAACCCTATAAGCTGATACCAATTTGTAACACCCCCATCCGTTCAGGAGCATATAGCAGAAGGTCCGGCCGGGGCCCCACGCCATATACTACAAAACAAACGGGAACGTCACTTAATTGAATATACAACGACACTATACAGCGAAGCCTAACTCAGAGCATTCTATGCGGAAGCTGAAAAGAGACAAGATGAATAAACCACCAAAACCCGAACCCGGGTATGTCCACTTCTATTACTTGGAATAAAATGTTTTACAACCCAAAATTTAGGCACGACGGCCTTACAATTTACCAACATCGGCGCGCAGGCCGGCCATACATGAAAAACAGAAGGAACATCAAAAGGCCTTCAGGGGCCGCAGCAGCGCAGGGGCTTCAGCCCGCTATGTTCCCGCTCGGTCCAGCACCTGTACAACAAGCCCACCAAAAACGGTGGCAAAACAGGGCAACGGTCAGCTAAAGCTGACCAAATTATAACGACCCCACCCCTTCGAGGGGTGGTGTTGGAAATTGTAATCACAATTACCTTGATTTGTGAGAAGTCACTCTTAAACTAAGATTGAATTACATTTGTATTTGATATGCTTTTCCAGTATTGTCTTGCAGATTATCATTGCTAAGTGTAACTCAATGTCAGGTCACAATGGGTCTGCAAACACAGTTTCATACAATGTAATTCTTCATTATATGAAACATGGTGATGACTCATGTGTGATCTCTCTATTGGGGTACACTTCATTTTCAAGACTATTGAAGATTTTGGAGTGCGGTTGCAGCAAGTGTTCTAGAGAAGAAAAGAAAATTGTTGAAAACAATTTTCCTAAGGACATGTCTCGAGAAATCAAGTATGTCTCGAGAGTTCTGACTTGTCTCGAGAGGCAAATTCTTTGGATCTCGGTATTTCTGTTGTTGATATCTCGAGAGATCAAGCATGTCTCGAAAGTTCTTTTTCCGAAATCTTTGTAATGTCTCGAGAGATCATTGAGTTCTCGAGACATCTCTTTCCTGCTCTCTCTGCTTCATATTTTCGAGAGATCCCTTATGTCTCGAGAGAATCCTTATGTCTCGAGACATCTGTCTGTTATTTTCTAATTTTCTTTTCTCTGTTCTTGACGTTTCGTAAACCCTCTGTTTCGATCCTAACGGCTATATTGAGTGCATTTAAGGCTGGTTTATCCCTTAATTGCTTCCCTCTATATATAGGATCGCTCTTGAGTTATTGATAACAAGTTTTCGAATCATTCTATAACCCCAATTTCTCTCCCGATCAAAAAGAACGAGAAAAGCGCCGCCTCGCCGTCGTCTACGATTGGAGATCGATCTACTCATTGGAGTTGCCGATTTCTATCAAGAAGGATTCGATTGATCCGTGTTCTGATTCTACAATCTCTATTGGATCGTTTCGGATTGCCAAAGACAGATTTGAAGGATCATTGTTCTTCCTCATCGTTCTCAAAAGCTATTCAAGAAGAAGGGAGAAAACGCCTCGGTTATTCAGATTTGGTATCTCTTTATTCAAAACCTTTTATTATCTATTGTAGGAGTTGTTATCTCCGAGTTGTAGGAGAGGTTGTTCTCCGAGTTGTAGGAGAAGTTTTCTCCGAGTTGTAAGAGAGGTTCTCTCTGAGTTTGTAGGAGTTTGACTCCGAGACTGTAGGATCGTTCTTGATCCGATTTAGTGAGTAGTCAAGTCTAGCTGTGGTGCTAGATTGGCGAGGCCGGCAGTGGAGTACCCAAGTACGGGGAACCACTATAAATTCCTGGTGTTATCTGTGGCTGTGATTTATTTTGTGTGTTGTGCTTTACGCTTATTTTTTAATTCCGCAAAAGACGTAGAGATCACCTATTCACCCCCCCCTCTAGGTGATTTAGGTAGGCAACTAGATACTTCAGGTGGCAGTTCTAACCGTCCCTGCAAAACAGTCTCAGCAGCATATATATATAAGAGTGCGACTAGCAAAGCCCACAACAGTTCATACATATGCAACATCACAAATGTGGGAATGGCCTCCACGTCTCGTGCACTCAGGCACTCTTTGGTGTACTATGCCTTCCACCGCCATCCACTCTTGATGGCTTTGCCCTTCGAGGCTAAAGTCGGCGACCCGAATACCAGGGCTCCCCCGTCCTTTAATTGTGAACATATCGTAGTCCGAAGACTCTTTCCCGTTGCCTCCCGACATGCTGAACGAGACTTACTAATCAGGTGCTGCAATGGTGCGGTTTCAGGTTCGCCAAATGCCCGTTTTTCACATCTCTCATTGTACAACACGAAAAGCGGGTATGGCGTCCCCTCAGCCCAGGTACTCTCAATTAGCCGGCTCCACGGGCCGCTAAGTCATCCACCAGGACACCCCCATAGGTCGGGTACACCGGCCTCAGGTCCCCTCCACAGGTGGGCACAATAACATCACCAGAACTCAGCCTGGGAGCTATCACCTGGCGACAGTCAATGTCGCCAGCGACAGTGAACAAAAACCCTATTTTGGCTTCTAGCTGTGGGTGCTTCCCGGGGCACACCCCCAGGCATTGCTGCACATGCAGTAGCACTCCCACTGCCTCAGAACACCCAAAATCACTAGAACCAAATCTGGGGAGCTGTCGCCTGGCAACAGTCACTGTCGCCAGCGACAGCTGAACAGAACTCCACTTCTGCTTCTAACTTCTGGTGCTCCCCGGGGCACACCCCCGGGCGTTGCTGCGCATGCAGTAGCACCCTCTAGTCCTACGAAGCAGTATATCAACACGGAGTTTTCCCCCGGCACGCACAATACCACAAGGCATCACCAATCCGGACGAACCGTTTCGGATGGGCTTCTCACAGTGCGCCTATGTCCATTTTACGCATGGACTCTATATGAATGCAAGATTTGACGGGGATAACATGAATCGACCCGTCGGAGGCCACGACCTCACCCTTTTGGGTAGGGGCCTCAACGATGCAAGGGAATGGACTAGGACATGTCCAAAAGTGGGTAGAAAAGATCGTTACCCTTAAACGCCGCTTCGAGCCCATGGCTTGACTTTTTGCACGGATGGAAAGGAGCGCCTTGCCCTCCTCTACGCGTAGCCACCAACGTCGAGGGGATCGGATGAGTGTAGCTCCACCAAACCCAAGCTCCAAGCTAGGGTTTACTATTGGCTTCTTCTCCAAAGCTCTCTCTCTCTCACCAAAATAAAATCCTTAAGGAAATAAGGAAGAAAGAGGGATTTTCGGCCTTCTAAGCTGCCACCGAGCTTCTCAAGCCAAAACCAGCCCCCAAAGTCAATGTGCAATCAATGGGCACGATTTCGGCTGCAAAGTACAACTTTGAGCTGTCGCCCGACGACAGCCGCTGTCGCCCGGCGACAGCGGAAAGGAACCGACATTGACCCGTCAATGCCACCGCTGTGAACAGTGCATGACACATGCCATGGTGTCGCCAGCGACAGCACTTAACGTCGTCCGACAACCTCTCCATAACCCTTCTCAACAGAACGCTATCGCCGGGCGACAGCCGATGTGCCGGCGACAGTGCTGGATTCCAGAAATCTGATTTTTCTGATTTGGGGTCTTACACTACGGACGAGTCTGGTAACGGTCGCCAGGCGAGGCAGTCGGTGGATGTTGTACCGAGTGTAAGACCACGGCCTTGGGACCTTTTGCTTGGAGTCTAAGCCAGAGTTCTTAGCATCAGTTTTGTGTGTTGTTGGCGGCCCCTTTATTATCTGCTCAACATAGAAACGTGGATGATGCTTGTAACACTCATGCCTGTTGTTTTTGTTGCTTTTCTTTATGTACATTTGCATACGAAGTGCTGACTTGCAGGGTGAAGTAGTTCCCCGGGGTCCGCTAGGACAGCCGGGAGGAGGGATGTTGTTACACTGTTTGTGGTCAGCCATAGCTGACCCTCGTTTACCGCTCTTTGTGATTTGGGTGCAGGGCAAGGATCGCAGGCTGGACCCAGCTCGCCGGTCAAAAAGGTCTAAAGCTTCATGAAGTGTTTACTTTGGTTTTCCGGCATTTCCGTACTCGTCTTTTATGTTCCGGCTTGCATGACAAGGTAGCTTAGGGAAGCTAGTTTCCCCATCTTTTGGGATTTTATATTTGTGATGAATGTTTGATGACTTGGACTTCGGTTTTGTAAGGCCTTAAGGCCAGTTTCACTCCTGTGTATTTTATGGACAATCTCTGTGGTTTTAAGTTTTATTTCCTCTGTGTTATCTGAGTTTTGAGTTGGGTAGTTTATATCATCTTTTAATACCGAAGCTGTGGCGGTTATATGCTTTGGGGTCTCGGCCGGACCCATATTATATGGTCCTTACAGGGGAGGTGTTACAGACCAACCCTTCCCAAGGTGCCCATGAGGGTCTAATTATAGACTTCCCAAAATCGGGCTGCGGATAGCCACAATTCTGCTATCCGCAGCTCAACCGCGCATACGAACGATAAACACATGAGGGGGGGGAGTGGGACTCGAGGTATCCCCCACTTGCTGGGGGTCGGGAGAGTGGAGTAAGGTTGGTTTTATGTATGAATTTAATGATCCTATGGCAACCGTTAAATGTGAGCTCATTCAATTCCTATTTAGATAGGCATCAGATCAAATTATGTTCAAGTCCTAGCTTTGAGCTCATGGATCAGATCGGCTAGAGTAATTATACATTAGCTAGGTAATTTATATCAGTTAAAAATGACAAAATAAAATATTTTTTCCAACTATTTTTTTAAGGTGGGCACATTTGCTTTTATACAACCCTGTTTGATTTCGAACCCTGCTTTGTTTTACTTTATTTATTTTCATACATGTTTTGCTCCCCACAAATCGAGTCAGTTTGAGATTCCAGCACAACTGCGGGCTCAAAGGTGGGAATTGCTTCCATCGTGAGGCCATCCAGAAGAGAAGATTCGAGGGTATGATTGCCAAGTGCCCTCTTAAGCTAGACACGTGAGAGACCAGATGAATTCAACTATGGAAAGTAATTAAAATCTGTACGCAACTTCTCCAATCTAGAAGTATGGGTCGTATGCCTTATTTTTATTGGTATATTTATCATGTACAACCCCGATATTCGCCGGGTAAGGAAATCGAGCAAGACGGGAGTGGCGAGATCCAGACCTCGCCGAGATTGGACCCCAGCTGACGAGACCTCGGCAGACCACCAAAATGGGCCAGCGTGGTCCTCGCGAGGCGACCCTTCAGCAGGGTTCTCGCAAGGCGACCCTCCAAAAGAGACGCCGCGGGCAGTATTTGCGAGAGGACTCGCGAGAGCTCCTTCAGCGGGGTTCTCGCAAGGCGATCCCCTAGAAGAGATGTCGCGGACAGGATCTGCGAGAAGGCCGGCGAGAGCTCCAATAGTAAGGTTCTCGCAATCCCTTATCCATAAATCATTAGCGTCAACTTACCATTTTACCCTCGATGGTCTGCCCTTAGCCTCTCCAAACAGCGGAGCTTGGCTGTTAGCAGACCCATTTGGGGTGCAGATAGTAAAATCTAAAGGCGGAATCCTGTTATTTGCAGACCAGATCAGAAAATCTACAAATAGGACCTTAAGGGCACCTTTGGAGAGGATCTCATTTTTCAGCTTCCCTCTCCTCAGGCTTTCTTTGGATAGCATTTCCAGAGCTCTCCAAGGTGCCCGAGTCTCAGCTTTGGCTTGGGAGGGGAAGCGCTCAACAATCTTCCGGGTTAGTGGAGGGACCTCCTCGCTGCGACTAAGGTCTTAGTCAATTTCTTAATCTTTCGTCTACCCTCCTCGAGGGATCAGTAAGGGATAGACGCCCCTCATCTCGGTGAGGGCCCCGAGCTCTATGAGGGACCGAGCAATCGGTTTCAACATTTTGGTGCGGTGAGCGTGGAGTGTGGCTGGTTCAAGAAAGTTCCAGAGAAGGGTTATGGCAGGAGATGAGGAGCAAGGCGAGGAGTTCGGCGAGACTCCTCAAGAGGCGATGGCCAGGATGCTCGCGGATTTCAGAAAGGAGGTGCTCGACACCTTGGGGTTCACGGTCACATCTCTGCGAAGCGAGTTTGCGACCCCAGCACCTCAGGCAACCCCTCCCACAGCGATGGTTGGCGTGAATGCTCCAGGGGGAAGGGCGGGATAGGAAGTTGTCGTTGGTTCAGGTCAGGACAAGGAAGGGCGAGTGTTGTTCGCCAGTCCGGCGATCTCTGCGCCGGCGAGCTCAGTATTGGCGAGTTCTGTCCTGGCGAGCGCGGCGCAGGCGAGCGCGCGCCAAGAGGATGCGGCGACGGTCGGGGTGGTTCAGGCGAGCACCGCCCTCGCGAGTGCAGTCCCGACGAGCTCAAGTCTGGCGAGCGAGCTCGGGGGGCGAGTGGAGCCAGGAAAAGTGACAGGAGGGGGAAGCCCCTTCTGTGAGCTGGTGCTCTCCGCACCCGTCCCCGGGGGATTTGGAGAGTGGGACCGAGTGTACTACAATGGCAGGGATGACCCCATCCAGCACCTGCAGAGCTTCGAAGACTCGGTTTCCATCAGGCCGATGTCAGATGCCTTCAAGTGTTGGCTCTTTGCCGTCACCCTCAGGGAGAAGGCCAGGGACTGGTTCCATCAACTCCCGGCAGGATCAATCTACGCGTTCAAGGACTTGCGCCGAAGTTTTTTGCTGAGGTTCTCGACCTCGAAAAAGAGGAAGAAGGACGCTGATTCCCTCTTCACAGTGAAGCAGGAGCCCAGGGAGTCGCTAGCTCAATATGCCGATAGGTTCCAAGAGGAAGTACAGCTCACTCAGGAGATGCCTGGGTTTGCACTCCAACTCGCCTTCACGGTCGGGTTGAAAGAGAGTTTCTTCAAAATGGCGTTGAAGAGAAAAGCCCCCGTCTCCTATGAAGAGCTGATGGAAAGGGTGTCGGAGGAAGTCGCGAGTGAAGAAGCCAACCGTAAGCTCACCAAGAGGCTAGCAAAGCTCAGTGAGCCGGAGGTGAGACAGCAGGAGGTCAGGAGAAGGGAAGAGCCCCGGGCCCCGGAGGGGGGATGGAGGCCGCAAGGTGGAGGAATGCAAGGGCAGGGAAGGGGTTACGACCCAGGAAGGGGTAACCGTTTCGAAGGTCAATGGAGACCCCCCCAGTTGGGGTGGAGGCAGGGTCCGATGCAGATACCTCCCCCACCTCAACAGGCCATGGCAATTGGTCGGGGAAGAGGAAGAGGAAGGAGAGGAGAGGTGGAGGCGGCAGCCGCTAGGAGGAGAAGGAATAGGGTGGCGGAGGCCGATGCAGGGGAGGTGACGTTGCCGTATTGTATCTTCCATGATGAGGAAGATCACACGACGGACACCTGCCCGGAGTTCCTGGAAGTGAAGAGGGGCAGAGCGCCCGCACCACAGCAGCTACAGCCAGTGAGGATTGTGGAGGTCGAACCTCGAGAGGAGAACGAGGAAAGGTGTGAGGATAGAAACGATGTGGGGAATAGGGGAGGGATCGGGGTGATCCATGGGGGGGGGTAGGGGTGGAGGCGACCCGCAAGGCTAGCCTCCATACCATCTACCGCCGGAACGTAGCGTCAACATCCACCGCTCCACCCCCGGCCGAAAAAATCATTTTCACCCAGAAGGACATGCCGGGCTACGAGGACCCGTTCTGCGACGCGCTGGTCATCCAGACGGCGATCGAGAACTTCACCGTCTCCCGGATCCTAGTGGACAATGGGAGTTCGGTCAACGTCATCTTTAAGAAGGCGTTTGACATGATGGAGGTGGAGCCCAGAAGGGTGTTGGCCTCAGATGGCCCTTTGTTCGGATTTTCGGGGGAGAGGAAGGAAGTAGAAGGAGGAGTAGGGCTTCATGTGACCTTGGGTGGGCAGTCCCGGAACTGTCGTTTTGTCATAGTGGACGCCCCAAGCAGTTACAGCGCCATCTTCGGACGGCCACTCATCAGCGCGTTCCGCTGTGTCCCTTCCACCTTTCATCAATGCCTTAAGTTCAACGATGGAGGGGTTCAGGTGCGGATCAGGGGGGATCCCAAGGTGGCAAGACAGTGCTACGTAACGGCTGTCAACACCATCTCCTGGATGGGAGAAGCTGAGGAGTGGGATAGGATGATGGAGGAGGCGGCCGAAGCCGGAGGTATGAAGGTAGCCGAGGAGAAGATGGAGGGAGATGAAGTCCATGCCCAGGAAGGGGTAGCTGAGGGACCCCGGGCGGAAGGAGAGGAAGAAGAAGAGAAGGCCCAGGAGGGAGGGGAGGAAGAGCTGATAGTGGCAGAGAAGGAAGTCGAGGAGGGAACCCAGGCTCCCACTTGTGCCGAGGAGGAGAGGGCTTGGGGAGAGCAGTCCCGGTTGGAGGCTGTGGACGAGGTCGTGGAACTCGAGGTCACCACCCGGCTGGGGATGGTGGAGAAGGTCCGGGTCAGCGGAGGACTCAACCCGGAAGACCAAGCGGAGATTCTGGCTTGCGTACAGAAGAACGTGGATGTCTTCGCTTGGAGCACCGCGGAAATGCCCGGGATCGACGCGGATGTGGCTTGCCATCGCCTCAACCTCGACCCCGGCGCCCTCCCCATCCGCCAGAAGAGGAGGGCCGTCGCAGACGAGCTAGAGGGGCACATCCGAGAAGAGGTGGGCAAGCTCCTGCAGGCAGGATTTGTATCGGAGATCGAGTATCCAGGCTGGGTCTCCAACGTCGTTATGGTGAAAAAAGGGGGAGGTAAGTGGAGGATGTGTATCGACTTTTCTTTGCTTAATAAATCATGCCCTAAGGATTGTTACCCCCTGCCTAGAATCGACGTGCTGGTTGACTCAGGCGTCGGTTTCCCTGTAATGTCTCTCTTAGATGCTTTTTCAGGTTACCATCAAATCCGCATGCATCCCCCAGACATCAAAGATGTCTCCTTCATCACGGGGGATGGATGCTACTGCTATAAAATGATGTCGTTCGGGCTCAAGAATGCAGGTGCCACATACCAAAGGATGATGGACAGAGTCTTCCGCGAGCAGAAGGGAAGAACTTAGAGGTTTATGTAGATGACCTCATGGTAAAGAGCCGGGACCTCGGGTCTCACCTCCGAGACCTTGAAGAGACATTCGGGACCCTGCGGCGGTACAAGATGAAACTCAATCCCTTGAAGTGTGTCTTCGGGGCGAGCCGAGGGAAGTTCCTGGGCCACTTGCTCACCCCCGCGGGAGTGGAACCTAACCCGGACAAAGTTAAAGCGGTGATGGAGTTGGGGTCGCCGAGAAATCCGAAGGAGGTTCAGAGCCTTACAGGGAAGTTGGCTGGGCTCAGCAGGTTCCTCTCCAAGGCGGGAGAAAAGTGTGCGCCTTTCTTCAAGGTGCTGCGGGGCAACAAGAGGTTTGAATGGACCCCGGAGTGCGAGAAAGCCTTCCAGGATCTGAAGGAACAACTCACCCAGACCCCTCTGCTCCAGGGGCCGAGGCCAGGGGAAGACCTATCCCTATACCTAGGGATAGGATCCGAAGCAGTAAGTTCTGTGCTGGTCCGGGAGGAGAGAAAGAAACAGTTCCCTATCTACTACGTCAGCCGAGTGCTGAAGAAGGCAGAGCTCCGGTACCCGATCCTAGAAAAGTTAGCCTTCGCATTGGTGGTGTCGGCCCGGAGGCTCCGACCTTACTTTCAAGCCCATTCAATCAAGGTAGTGACGGACCACCCGCTCCGAAAAATCATGGAAGGGGTGGAGCACTCGGGAAGGTTAGCAAAGTGGTCCGTGGAGTTAAGTGAATTCAATATCGCGTTCGTGCCTAGGACGTCCATCAGAGCTCAGGCGGGTGGCAGACTTCATGGCCGACTATGCAGCCGAAGTGGGGGAGCACGAGCCACCTCCCCCAGAGGCATGGAAGATGTTAGTGGATGGAGCGTCGGGAAAATACTCCTATGGAGGGGGAATAGTCCTGGTGAGTCCTCAGGGGACTCGGATTGAGCAAGCCTTAAACATTCATTTCCCAATTACCAACAACCAGGCTGAGTACGAGGCAGTAATAGCGGGCCTTCGGCTGGCCCGGGAACTAGGAGTGCAGGACGTGGAGGTCTCCACGGACTCCATGGTGGTAGCATGCCAAATCAAGGGGGAGTTTGAAGCAAAGGACCCAACCCTCCTGCTATACCTGGAGAAGGTTAAGGGGGTCATCGGGCAGTTCCGCACCTTCTCCATCAAGCACGTGCCGAGGGAAGAGAGCACCCAGGTGGACCTCTTAGCCAAGTTCGGTCCCCGAGCGGGAGGGACGGCTTCAGAGCTCTTCCGGCCCTCCATCGAGGAAGGAGAATTGATGGAGGTTGACCAGCAAGCCTCGTGGATGGACCCGTTCATCACCTTCCTCTCCTCCGGGCAGTTCCCTGGAGAGGATATGGACAAGAGGCGCTTCAGGTATAAGTCAGCTTATTACTCCTTGCATGCAGGAGGGCTCTATAGGAAAACTCTCTCGGGACTCCTGGCCCGTTGTGTCTCCGAAGAGGAGGTTCCGAGAGTCTTGGAAGAAATCCACTCTGGGGAGTGCGGCAGTCACTCCGGGAGTCGGACCCTGGAGGGAAGAGTATTGAGGCAAGGCTATTTCTGGCCCACTCTCAGCAAAGACGCGACAGAGTTTGCAAGGAAATGTTCAAAGTGCCAGCTCTATGCTCCGCTCCAGCTCCTCCCAGCTCAAAGACTCCTGACCATCACGGCTCCCTGGCCCTTCGCCATATGGGGGCTGGACCTGGTCGGTCCCTTCCCCCAAGCCAGCGGCCAGAGGAGGTTCCTGCTGGTCATGATTGACTACTTCTCCAAGTGGGTAGAGGTGAAAGCACTTGCTAAGGTAACCTCTCAGGTTGTAAGGAATTTTGTGTGGGGGAGATAATTTGCAGGCATGTGCTCCCTCTAGCTATAGTGACGGACAATGGGCCGCAGGTTCGCTAGTGAAGAGTTTGTTGGCTTATGCACTCAGCTCGGCATTGACCTCAGGTTCGCATCGGTCCACCACCCGAGGAGCAATGGGCAGGTGGAGGCGGCGAACAAGATAATCGTTAACCTACTGAAAAAGAAAATGGAGAACCTTCGAGGAAACTGGGTGGAACATCTACCCTCCGTCCTCTGGGCCCTGAGGACTACTCCGAATACCGCCACCGGGGAGACCCCATTCAAGCTCTCTCACGGGTCCGAGGCTGTTCTCCCCATAGAGTTTGAGGTAAAGACCCCCCGGGTGATCGCCGCAAGCGAGGGGGATGAAGAGTGGCTAGAAGGTAACAATGCAGAGCAGAGGTTGTCTTTGGACCTGGTGGAAGAACTCCAGGACTTGGCCACCATCAGGCAGGAAGAGGTCAAACGGCGGATAGCTCGATATTTTGACAAACATATCCGGATAAAATACTTTCAGAAAGGAGACCTGGTCCTGAAGAAGGTCGACGCGGCCGACAGAGGGGCCACGGTGGGTAAGCTTAACCCCAACTGGGAGGGTCCATATATTGTAAGTGAGGCGCTCAAGTCGGGGGGATATCACCTCCAGGATGTGGAAGGGGTACCCCTCGACCGAGCCCGGAGTGGGGTGACTTGAAACAGTTTTACCCTTAAAAGACTTTATTATGTTGTTTAATGAATGACTTGCTTTCTTTTGTGATGCTTTTAACTGCTGCCGTGTCAAGGTAACAAGTGTTGGTGCTGGAGTGCCCCAGATCGATTCCGCCCCCGGGCTCTCACTAGACGGGGGGTTCAGGTTGATCTCTGGAGAGGCTGGCAAGGTAACAAGTGTTGGTGCTGGAATGCCCCAGATCGATTCCGCTTCCGGGCTCTCACTAGACGGGGGGTTCAGGTTGATCTCTGGAGAGGCTGGCAAGGTAGCAAATGTTGGTGCTGGAGTGCCCCAGATCGATTCCGCTCCCGGGGTCTCACTAGACGGGGGGTTCAGGTTGATCTCTGGAGAGGCTGGCAAGGTAACAAGTGTTGGTGCTGGAGTGCCCCAGATCGATTCCGCTCCCGGGGTCTCACTAGACGGGGGGTTCAGGTTGATCTCTGGAGAGGCTGGCAAGGTAACAAGTGTTGGTGCTGGAGTGCCCCAGATCGATTCCGCTCCCGGGCTCTCACTAGACGGGGGGTTCAGGTTGATCTCTGGAGAGGCTGGCAAGGTAACAAGTGTTGGTGCTGGAGTGCCCCAGATCGATTCCGCTCCCGGGCTCTCACTAGACGGGGGGTTCAGGTTGATCTCTGGAGAGCCTGGCAAGGTAACAAGTATTGGTGCTGGAATGCCCCAGATCGATTCCGCTCCCGGGCTCTAACTAGACGGGGGGTTCAGGTTGATCTCTGGAGAGCTGGCAAGGATGAGGTCTTTATGCTGAAATACTCCGTCTCGCTCGGCGGACCTGTCCGTTCGGCAAAGAGAAATTTCGCACGACGTCATGCGAGTGGCGAGAATCAATCTTATACGATCCCGGACAACTGGTCCTCGGCAGAAAGGTTGCCGACACCGGGTGAGAGGCGAGCCCTCGCCAAGAAGAAAGACGCCTTGCGAGACCTAGGGAGAAATACGCATAACCCGAAGGGTAGTAATCCTAAGGAACGACGAAAGGGCCGAGCAACCAAAGTATCCTATACCTATCTATTCAACAACGCGTGGCGCGAGAACAACCAACGCGAGAATAGCCTCCGCGAAGGCGGATATCGAGATAAGCGAGAGCGAGACATTCAACTCGTAAAATAACAAGACAGGAAAGAGAAGACAATGAGCAAAACAAAATTTGCATTCCACAGTTCATAGTTCGGTTACAATCTTCGGCGATCTCGCCGATCATAATTACAGCGCAAAAGAAAAAAAATAGCAGCGAGCTTCAGGAACCACCCGCCGATCCTTCTTCGTCATCACTATCCTTCACAGGCGGAAGAGGGAGGAAGAGCTCCGGGACAATGTCTTCCAGAGTCATGTCGGCCGCATTATCAGCCAAGAGGCCGATCGCCTTCGCCACCGAAAAATGTAGCGAGCTGACTCTATAGATCCCCATGCGGATTTCTTTATCTCGCGTTCGCCGGTCTTCTTTTAAACGGCGAGGCGAGGGGGGAACAACGACGCGAGCGAGGTCGCAGTTTAGGGCCTTCAGCCCAGCCACCTCGCCCTCCAAATTCTCGATGCGAGCGTTGGCTCTCTCGGCTGGCCTCGACATCCTGCAAATAAGTTCAGTTAGAGAGGTGAAATGGCCAGGGGAAAGGAGGATGAGGGAGGACTAGATGACTCACCACACTGCCCTCCGCGGCGAGCAGCTTCTCCTGCAGCTGCGTGTTCTCGGCAAGAACCCCCCTGGTAGGCCCTCACAAGCTCCACATTCTGAAGCTCCAGCTGTAAGCAACGCCTCCCCGTCATGTGGGCGAGCTCGGCAGAGCGCAGCTGGGACCTCGCGCTCTCGTAAGCAAGTGTCCTCGCGGTTTCATCCTTATAAGACCCCGCGTCCTCGCGACCATAAAGGGCGAACGCTGAGGTCAAAGGCATGACCACTGACGGTCTCCTTCTCCACCCAGGAGGGGAGGATAGAAGAAATGTCCACCCTGTTGGTCTCCGGCTTCCAGGTGATGAGGGGCTCACCAGTCTCATCCCGACGCCTCTGGCCGAGCCCGAAGTTATAGCGGTTCACCGGGATGGGGAGGGTGGAGGCCCTGACGTCCTCCTGGCATGGCTCTTCATCCTTGCCCCCGAGGAGGCCGGGTGAGGTCAAATTCGTCGAAGGCGGCCTCGCGAGGTTCCTTACCTTTCGACGGATGCGAGCGATGGCCGCGCTCTTCTTGCTCTTCTTCTTGGGCGGAGATTTCGAAGGGGCAGCATGACTACAGAAGCCCCCGATCTCTTGCGAGAAGAGGGCTCGGCCGGAGTGGCGACGCCTCGTCAAGCTTACGCCCCCATGGTTGCGAGAGCCATGGTAGCGTCGGTTTTCCGGTTGCTCGCGTAGGGGGGATGAAGGGGAAGATCTCGCTCGCCTAAAACAAACAGTAATAGGGATAAGTATGATATGCTTGCGAATTGAGACAAAGATATTAGGCGAGATCTTTACCTTCTCCGGCGAGAACCGGAGGCAGCGAGTTTAGGTTACGACGGAGGTAGACGACTTCGAAGTTCTTCTTGCAGAAGAACTGATGGAGGAGGGCGTCATGGCCGCCGAGGGCGGTGGGCCGGTAAGTGGTCTCGCTATGTTGCACCGGCGAGAGGGGAATGTTACCGAAGTTCCCCTTGACGACGACAACTTTTGGGCCCAAAAGTGGGCCTTGTTGACGGTCTCAACCACCTTCGGACCCGTGCCCACGAAGTAGGCTTGTCCCATCTTTGTAGGCGCGGAATGAGAACAACTACGGAAGACGGGAGGCTGAACTCGATTCGCTCCTCGCGGAGGTAACAGGCGAAGGCGGTGACCACCGCCATGGCATTAGGTGTGAGCTGGCCGGGAACCACGCCATAATGCTTGAGCACCTAACAGGCAACGAGAACAGGATTAATCCGCATGGCGAGCGAGACTCGAGTGGCAAAAAAATAGGAAGTAAGCTGAGGAACGATTATTACCTGGCGAACTTCTGGCCATAAAGGAAGGCGCAAAACCGACCGCGAAATGGGCGGTAGGAATGGCCAGCTCGTCGACCAACGGGTCGTTGATCACGTCGTCTATGCCGGCACCGTGGCCCTTCGCCATATGGGGAATGGACCTGGTAGGGCCTTTCCCTCAGGCCAGCGGGCAAAGAAGGTTTCTCTTAGTAATGATTGACTATTTCACGAAATGGTTGGAGGTCAAGGCGCTTGCCAAGGTCACATCCCAGGTGATCCGCAACTTCGTATGGGGGGAGATCATCTGCCGGCATGGACTTCCGCAGGCCATAGTAACCGTCAATGGACCACAATTCGCTAGCGAGGAGTTCATCAGCTTCTGCAGTCAGTTGGGGATAGACCTCAGGTTCGCATCCGTCCATCACCCCAGGAGCAACGGACAGGTGGAGGCTGCTAACAAAATCATCGTAAACTTACTTAAAAAGAAGGTAGAAATTTTGAAGGGGAATTGGGTGGAGCAACTCCCCTCGGTTCTCTGGGCTCTAAGGACTACCCCCAACACCGCAACAGGGGAGACCCCCTTCAAGCTCTCTCACGGTTTCGAGGCCGTCATCCCGATAGAGCTTGAAGTCGAGACGCCACGGGTAAAGGCCGCCTCAAACGGTGATGAAGACTGGAGAGAGGGAAACGATGAGGAGCTGAGGCTCTCCCTGGACCTGGTCGAAGAAGTCTGAGATCTCGCCACCATCCGACAAGAGGAAGTCAAGCGGCGGATGGCCAAATACTTCAACAAGCACGTCCAGATCAAACAGTTCGAAAAGGGTGACCTTGTGTTGAAGAAAGTCGACGCAGCGGGGAGGTCAACCGCGGTAGGCAAACTTAATCCCAACTGGGAAGGTCCATATATCGTAGAAGAAGCTTTAAGATCAGGGGGATATCGCCTCCGGAATGTGGAGGGCGAATCCATCAGCCATACGTGGAGTGGTGATGATCTAAAACGTTTCTATCCCTAAGATCATGTAATAAGAATACCTTGCTTTGAATTTCATTCTTCTCTATATTGTGCGTGGTGCGATGGCTTGCGTTGATGACTCCAAGTGTTCCAAAGGTTGGCCCCAAGGAGACGCGCTGTCCAGGCTATCATCTAGCTGGCAGGTCCGAAGGCTCACTCGGCGACAGGTTCTAAAGGTTGGCCCCGAGCAGACCCGCTGTCCAGGCTCTCATCTAGCTGGCAGGTCCGAAGGCTCACTCGGCGGCAGGTTCTAAAGGTTGGCCCCGAGCAGACCCGCTTGTCCAGGCTCTCATCTAGCTGGCAGGTCCGAAGGCTCACTCGATGGCAGGTTCTAAAGGTTGGCCTCGAGCAGACCCGCTGTCCAGGCTCTCATCTAGCTGGCAGGTTTGAAGGCTCACTCGGCGACAGGTTCTAAAGGTTGGCTCGAGCAGGACCCGCTGTCCAGGCTCTCATCTAGCTGGCAGGTTCTAAAGGTTGGCCCCGAGCAGACCCGCTGTCCAGGCTCTCATCTAGCTGGCAGGTCCGAAGGCTCACTCGGCGGCAGGTTCTAAAGGTTGGCCCCGAGCAGACCCGTGTCCAGGCTCTCATCTAGCTGGCAGGTCCGAAGGTTCACTCGGCGGCAGGTTCCAAAGGTTGGCCCCGAGCAGACCCACTATCCAGGCTCTCATCTAGCTGGCAGGTCCGAAGGCTCACTCGGCGGCAGGTTCCTAAAGGTTGGCCCCGAGCAGACCCGCTTGTCCAGGCTCTCATCTAGCTGGCAGGTCCGAAGGCTCACTCGGCGGCAGGGTTCTAAAGGTTGGCCCCGAGCAGACCCGCTGTCCAGGCTCTCATCTAGCTGGCAGGTCCAAAGGCTCACTCGGCGGCAGGTTCTAAAGGTTGGCCTCGAGCAGACCCGCTGTCTAGGCTCTCATCTAGCTGGCAGGTCCGAAGGCTCACTCGGCGGGCAGGTTCTAAAGGTTGGCCCTGAGAAGACCCGCTGTCTAGGCTCCTCATCTAGTTTGGCAGGTCCAAAGGCTCACTCGGCGGCAGGTTCCAAAGGTTGGCCCCGAGAAGACCCGCTGTCCAGGCTTCAATCTAGCTGGCAGGTCCGAAGGCTCACTCGGCGGCAGGTTCTATGTCTTGGAGATATTGGTCCTAACGGACCCATTGACTCCGCTCTCACCCAACTAACTAGGGCCGCGGGCCAGCTCCCTGAGATCTGCTAAGAAGGTGGAGTAGGAAGGGAAGGCTTTGAAAATAAGGAGTTAACGTAAGGGAAAAATCGGGCCCAAGAAGGGCGAATGATACGAACCGGGAACGACACTCGGCAGACGATTGCGCGGCGAGAACGCTGCCTCGGTGAAACGCCCAAACCTGAGCTTGAGGAGCATGAGGATAAGCAGATTGCGAAAACGACGATCTCGCGCGCTATGAGCCTCTTAGCGAAAGCGCCAGGAGCAAGAGCCGCAGAGCGTGGGGGGGGGGGGGGGGGGGGGCGGGGAAAACGCGCACAAGCGGGAAGGCTCGTCTGCACAACCAGTACCGACTCCCACGAAAACCCCATCCTAAGCGAATGATCGACAAAAGCGAGACAGTCCAGATCTCCTTCAACACTCGGCGGGAGGCCGAGGCAATCACGCAACGTAGTACAGTCCTAACGAGCCTAGCGTAAGCAAACGAATGCATTATAATTGGCACAACTATCATAAAACAAAATGGGGAATATGGCCCCGAGTGTATCGACAAAAAACTGGTCACCAAAGTCTACCACCAAAAAAGTATCAACAGAGCCCTCGCGCTCATCTGCGAGAAGGACTACCGCTCACATCCGAGCCCAGAGTGATGACTTTCATCATCCGGAGGAAAGTCATCGCCATCGGAAAGGGTATTGGGAGGAAGATGTCTGGCACGACCTGGTGCGCCAGCAACATCTCGGCCCCCTCCTTCAGATACCCGCCGTTTGCGAAGAGCCCGCAGCGTGTGCTCCGCAGCGGCTTGAGCGCTCTCCTGCATCAACTCCTCGAACTCAAAGTTTTTGAATAGGAGTGCCTTTTGCTCCCTCCCACAGGGACCGGAGCCGAACCCTCCTGCATGCGCCGAACGTCAACCTTCAGCTCCCGGTTCTCTTCCTCCAGGCCGGCCACTCGCGCTCGCAGCATTTCGGCGCTGGTTGTGTCATGCGGAAAGTAGAGTAGTTGGAGAGAGGCGAAGGGGAGCAATAACTAGAACTTCCGGGGAAGATCTCGTACCTCCGGATAGGGCGACTGGCGAGGAGGGCCTCGGCGGCCCCCAGCTTTTCCTTCAGCACTACGACCTCCGCGGAGGCACTCGCCCAGTTCGCGTCCACCTCGTTGAGGCTTTGCGCCGAGGTTGATACTCCGGCGGGAGGACATATGCGCGAGCTCAAGCGCTCGAAGGAGAGCCCGCGCAGTCTCATGGGCGAGCACTTGGGTGTTCTCGGCGTCGAAGACCTCAACATCTTCACGGCCGTAAAGGGCGTAGGCGAAAGCAAAGGCCTCGCCGCTGGCAACTTCAGTTTCGATCCACGATGGGTGAAGGGTCGAAAGGGAAACCCGGTTGTTGTTCCGGTCCCACTTAACGAGGGGAGCTCCCGCCGGATCCATGAACCTTTCGCCATTAGCGAAGTTCCGGTGATCCCTTGGCAGGAGCGTCGAGGAGGTTCCCGCGGGCGGGATGGAGGCCGCGGCCGGAGCACTCCCCCCCCCCCTCGGAACCTCGCCCAGGGCATCTTTTCCTTTGGAGGACGGGGTGGCCTTATCCTTTGCGGATGAGGGGACCTTCCCCTTCTTCGATGAAAGAGGGAGGGAGGTCGCGTCTGGCTTCCGCTTCTGGCCGGTGGCCTTAGAGGAAGCTAGGTCCTCCCGACAGGCCTTGGCGGAGGCTCGCGCGGTGGACATCGAATGCCCCAGCGCCGCTCCAACAGGGCGCAGATGGTGCAACGGGAAGTCGTGGACACCTGCATTCGGAGAGGAACACTTAGTAAACAAAGCGAGAAAAGGGGAGGGGAGAGAGCATAGTCGCGCGAAGACTGCTCAAACCTACCCTCGCCCGGTGGAATGAGCGGGAGCAAATCCACGTTCCTCCAGAGGTAGATAACATCCATCCCTTGCTCCAGGATGAACTGGTGGAGTTTGGACTCTGTGACCGTCCATCGATGGGGGCCGGAAGGTTGACTCCTCCTCCTGCACCGGCGCAAAGAGGACGTTTCCGAAGTTTCTGCTGACATACACGAACCGGCGAAGCCAGTCGTGGTTCTTATTGGCGAGACCGGCCACCTTCAACGGGTTTTGGCCCGAAAAGAAGGAGGTTCCGTGTTTCACGCGGAAGGTGAAGAGTTTGTGGAAGACGGGGAGGCTGAACTTGATCCCCTCTTCCTGCAAATAGCAGGCGAACCCCACGAGCATTGCGATGGAGTTCGGGTTGAGCTGGGTGGGGACAACCCCGAAATAGCGGAGTGTCTGGCGAACCTTCCCGGCCAGATGGGGAGGCGGAACCCCACCTCAAAATGCTCCAGCGGGATGACGAGAGTCCCGGGAGAGAAGGAGTTGATACGATCACCGAGTTCCAGACGGCTCACGGTGAACCCCTGCGGGATATAATTCGCGATGGTCGTCAAGAAGGCCTCCTCGGTGAGTTCGCAAGAGTAAAAATTGTGGTCAGCGAAAGCGCTGGCGCACTTGCCTCTTCCATCCTGGTCGCCGCCCATCTCGCAGAAATTTAGTAATAGAGGAGGTCGCGCAAAGGAGAGAAGTGCGAGAGCGGTCGGCGAATGAAGAGAAGGACGGCTGGTTTGAAATGTAATAAATGAGGTTGGTAGGACCGCCTATTTATAGAAAAGTGAAAAAATCAAGAAATTCCTCAGGCGGCGGGTGTGCAGGTAGTGACTGCGCCCCTTCGACGCCTCGGAATCCGAGCCGACTCTTTTCGCTCAGCAATGGCGAAAGCCCGACGAATGGTCTTCCGCCAGGGTACAGCATAGCCAAAAAGAAAAAGCAACTCAGTTAGGCGGAAAGCAAACCAAGGCGGTAACCCTCGGCGGAAAGCGAAAGAAGCATAAGAAAGTTAAAGCGAAATCACAAGTAAAGCAACCATCCGCAGAACACAGTGGGAAAGTTATTACATGACCAGGACAAGTCTCGTGCAGTCTGGCAGAGCACCGCGGTGGCGATTGGCGCGTGAGTGTCGGTAGGCTACTGTTAGAACCAGTGTCATCGACCCCGACCTCGCACTCCCGCTACCGGGGGCATCTGCGGGCAATAGTAGGCATTCATGGCGGTGATCTCCTGGTTGGCCAAGTGAAGCTGGTCCCTCGCATGCGCGGCATGCCTCCCGGGGGAAAGCTCCCCACCCTCGCCGCCGAGGCGCTCCACCTCGGTGAGAAGGCGCAATTACTCCTTGCGGAGAATCTTGTGCTCACGGACGGACTCCATCCGCTGCCTGATATAGATTTTTGCGGTTTTGAAATTTTAGTGAAGGGTTGAGATTTTCTCCAAAACTATATCCGATAAGGCAAGTGTACCTTATCGTCTATAGTATTGGATATTAAGAAATACCAAGGTCGTATTCCACGGGGCGCGTTGATTACTTCTACTTTGAGGAAAGTCACTATTATCTTATCTAATGATATTTTGGGGTTTTGGTTCTTAGCTAAAAAAAGAGAAATTGCAAGCTAAATTAAGGGTTTAGATGATGATAAAAGAGGCTAGTACTCAATCAAAAGTCACCTTGGAGTGAGAAAAGACAAGTAAAAGAAATTAAATCTAATTCCGTTTAAATTGAACTACTTGACCGTGGAGGTTCCCGAAGCTCGAACATGCCTCTCTCGAGGTTAATGCCCAACTAAGATTAGGAAAAATCAACCGGACTCTCGTCCTATAATCGATTACCTAAAACTGCTTTACGAGGTGAACCCCACTATTGGATTTGACTCCAATCCGGGAGATTTACGTCATCCTCTCTCGAGGGGTGCGTGCAACTCTCTTTACCCTTGAGTGATCGATTCATACTTTGAGCCTCTCGGCTAACTAAATATGAAAACTTAAGCGAAAACCATATATCGAAAGTATGGCCTCACTAATTAAAAATCAAGGATAATTCAAGTGTTTATAAAAACGGAAAAAGAAAACTTTAGAAAATCATAACTTGTCTAACTCATCCTCGGATCATTTTGATCGAGTACTAATGAGGATTAGTTAATCATGGTGGAGGGGGAAGAGGAAGAAAAATAAAAATGCATATTAAGAAATTTTAGCTAAGGAGGAGACAAAATAAAGAGAACAAACTATTTTTTTTTTATTTAAATGAAAAACTATTACAAGACTTAAGAAAGGAAATTGCAAGCTAGGAAAAACAAGATTACAAGCTTAAACTAGACTATTGCACTAAAGGAAAGCTAATACATTGCATTAGAAAAGGAAGAGAGCATGAAAATAAAGAGACATGAACATGAACATGAAAAAGGAAAACTACTCAAGATTGGCTCCAGCAGCACCTTCCCCACTCCAAAATTCTGAACCTTGAACTCAAGGAGAGCCTCTGAATTTATAGGCAAAAATTTCATGTTACACGCCCTCGGTCACGGGCGTGACCTAGGGCGTGTAATCTCTGCAGCATCGGATCCGGTCGCGGCGTGGGCTTGGCGTGACGGCGGGAGAAAAACGCACATGTCACGGGCGTGACAATTGGGTCACGGGCGTGACTCAGGACGGCTTCATTTAATGCGGCATGGGCTAGCCAGACGGCGCGGCGGCGTGCTTGGATCACGCGGGAAGGTCACGGGCGTGACTTTGGGTCACGGGCGTGACTCAAGTTGACTTCTCAACGGCAGCTTCTCGTCTCGACGGCGGCTCCACGTGGCAGATGCTAAAATTACACGCCCCCGGTCACGGGCGTGACCTGGGGCGTGACTGGGTGTGGACTAGCTCAACAGCACGGCTGCGACTCTGGACTGATCTTCAGGTTACACGCCCTTGGTCACGGGCTGTGACCGAGGGCGTGACATGTGATTTTTCCCGATTTGTCCCAGAAATCTGCAAATATTAAAATTAGGCTAAGTTAGAATCAAAATTACAAAAGAACTACTTATAACCTAAAATTGACATAAAAGGAAAATTCATATTAAATAATTACAAAATTTTCTATTAAAAATTTATATAAAAACTAATTTATCACTGCCCGTCTAGCTGACCCGCGAGATCTCATTGCATATAGATAAGCTTGCCAAGAACCTCCTTCATCCGCTCCTTCATGGTGGTGAACATCGGTCAGGTCGCCAAGGAAATCCAAATCTCTCCGGGGGAAGGAGGTGGCAAGACGATTCCTTCCCCGCCTTCGTAGTAAGACCCCATTGGAGAAGCCTCCCGGTGACCTGCGAGAACAAAGGTTGTTGACCTTGACAATTCAAGGGACGGTGAAAGTGCGGGTGAGGACACTGACCGTACGGGCTCGTTGGGCCTAGGGGGAGAGATGTTGAAGGATGCGCCGCGAACAGACTCTCGGAAGGGTGCAAAGATTTCCCTCTTCCAGGCCGGAAGGGCTCCTGGTTGACAACAAGAGCCGCGATCTGATCGGAGGCGAGATGGCCACGGTCAAGAGAGTCCTCATGCTCATTCGCGGAGGCAGGTGTTGCCGGACGAAAGGGTGAGTGGCAAGAAGTAGAAGGTTTTCCGGTGGAGCCCAGCTCAAGGGCTGTGAAGAATGACGATCAGAGACATGTAGTATGGAGGGAAACAACGTCATTCGCGAAGGTACCTATTTGCGGCAGGGTCTCGCCCAGGGCGGTTGACGGGGCGAGGTTCGGGACCGGCGGGGGTCTCGCATCAGCAGGCGGGGGCACCGCGGGTTTTGACGGGGAGGTCACGCGACCGGGATCCGGTGTCTCCTGCGAATGATCAGAAATCTCAGGAGGATATTGATTCAGTGGATAGCGAAGGGGTAAAGGTTAATGCGAATACCTGCAGTTGAATATCTGGGGGAGGGTTGTCGGCCAGGCAGGGAAATTCCGAGGCGGAGCCACTCTCCACCCGGTCCTGCCGAACCGCCATGGCCCTCCTAGAGCGGAAGGGAGCGTTAGGGTCCTTCCTCGCGGAAAGCCAGGGAGCAAACCTGGTGGTTTTGGGGGCATCCTTCTCTTGGCCCGCAGCAAGCGAATCCACTGAGGCTTACGAGGCCGGCTTCAAGGATGACTTCATGGGGACTCCGCGGGACGGAGAAGGCTGGAGGCGAGAGGGGAAACCTTGCCAGAGGAAAGAAAATTTATCAAAGGAGGGTTCAGATCAAAGATATATATAAGGCAGAGGTGGGACCCACCAAAAGATTCGGTCCAGGTCAGCAAGCACTCATCGAATACCGGGTTGGACTGTTCTTTCCGATGCGAACGATCCGCTCGCAAAGAGCGGGGATTGTGTATAACCCCGTATTCGCCGAGTGGGCCCCCCTGTCTAAAAGGGGGTTCAAGAGATGAGATCTGGGTCAGTCAGATCACTCGCCTCGACGAGAGGGGGTGGCCCAGTGGGCGAAAAGGTCCCTGAGCGAAGTGAGGCCCCGCTCGCGGAATAGCTGCGGAATGGCAAGAACTACAGGCGAATGAGGCCAGGAAAGACTTCACCAGCCCGGCGGTGCCGAATGCCCGGCGAGTGGTACTACCTGGACTACTCGCCCAGTAGAACGCATCTGGCGAAAGGATCAGCGAGTGGTGCCCTCACTGACCACTCGCCCAGGGCCCAAGAGAGTTCGTCGAGGGAACCTTCGTTCGGCGAACGCTAGGCAGCTGTTGGCAAACACTAACTATTTCGTCGAACGCTAGCGGTTCGACAGAGCGCCCGACGAACGCAGGGCAGCCTGGCGAGTGGTGCCCCTACGGACCACTCTCCCCGAAGGTTTAGGGGGGGGAATGACTTTGATACCCCTTGTGGGTTGCAAATAGCCCTTCAGAACAACGGAGTCAGGCTACTAGCAGACCAATTGGGGTGCGATTAGTAAAACCAAAAGGCGGATTCGTGCTATTTGCAGACCAGTCTAGAGAATCTATAAATAGGCCCTTAAGGGAACCTTGGAGGAGATCCGATTTGAAAGAATCCTCTCCTCCAGGTAAGTTCTGGTTAGTTGCTAGTGCCCTCCAAGGTGCCCGGCTGAGCTTTGGTTTGGGAGGGGAAGCTCTCTAAGATCTTCCGGGTGTGTGGCTGGACCTCCTCGCTACAGCCGTGGGTCTGTTCTATTTTTCTCATTCACCGTCCGTAGAGTCTAGCGAGAGAGAAGTATGCGTCGGCTACACCCCCTGAGGGTCCGAACTCAAGAGACCGGTTGCCGGTTTCAACAGACGTCACCACCATCAAACCTCTTATACTCACAGAACCAGTGTCAATGAGGGTTCATGTGATATGAGGCTCCCGTGTCAACATACCACAGATCTGTGTCTCTCTGAGCAACACACGCAGCAGCGATGTACATGTCACCGCCATCAGTCTCCTTCTTTGTACCTGAAGTTGACGCTGCTTCCTTTTTCTGAATGGCCTTGTTTGGGCATTGAGACTTCACGTGTCCGACCTCACTGCACTTCCAACACTGAATAGGCTTCTTCTCCTTCTCCTTCTCCCGGCGCTTGGATCTACCTCGAGACTTATCTCGATAGCCACCATGTATGTTATCCCTCCGTTGAGGGCGCGATGTGGATACGCTCAATGCACCCTTGCTAGCCTTCTCAGAGCCTCCTCTTCTGGTCTCCTCAGATAATAGAGTAGCACACACTGTCTCACTTGAGAGCGCCTTCTCTCCATTGCCCCTGATGGCAACAATCACGTTGTCCCAAGAATCTGGCAACGAGCATAGTAGTATAATGTCTCTATCTTCATCCAAGATCTTCTCACCAATAGAGGTCAATTGTCCCAGAACAGTGTTGAAATTTGTCAGGTGTTCTGAGAAGAAATCACCATCCTGCATCTTGAGATTATACCACTTCTTTCTCAGTAACAATTTATTCACCAGAGACTTACTCTGGTAGAGAGTCTCCAACTTCCGCCATAGACCTTGGGCCGAAGTTTCCTCCATTACATTTGTTAAGATGGAATCTGCAAGGAATAACCGAATCAAACCCTTGGCTTTCCGATCGACTTTCGTCCAGGCTGCAGACGCCTCTGAAGTCGATTTGTCGGATGGAGGTGAATCCGCTATTGCCCCCCACAAATCACGATCAACCAATAGATCTTCCATCTTCATCTTTCACAGATCAAACCGACTTCCATCAAACTTCTCTATCTCGATCCGCACTCCACCAGAACCCATTATCAGGAACCCTAACCTCGCTCTGATACTAAATGTAGAAAAACGTGGGGTGCCGAGAAGAGAGATTCGAACGTAAAACAAAGAAAAAATCACAGAGAACACACAAATTTAAGAGGTTCACCCAAAACAGGGCTACGTCCTCTATCCCGCCTCCGCTTCACCTTCTTGTATTCACCAAAAAGATTACAAATCACACAAGGTTACAAGGATCAACACCGATCCTACCTCGCACCCCTCTCTTTGGACAAGAAACGGAGGAACCACCGCCGGAAACGCCTCTCCACGAAACTCCTCGTAGACGCCTCCAAAACCCTCAGCCGAAAACCGCTGAGAAGAACTCTTAACCCTAGATTCGGGTTACACGCCTTTAAATAGGCCACAGAACTGAAAACCGCTGAGAAGAACCGCCGCCGGGGGCTCTCCGCCCCCGGACCCCCGCGTTCGCTGGTACTTCAGTCATCGGAGAGAGTCACGCTTCGACGTCTCTAAGCTCATGTGGGCTAACCCGGTGTGAGAAATAAGAGAGCCGGAAGTGTTCCCCAACTCCAACAAGAACTACAGTCATAAGGCCCATCAAAGGCCTGAGCGGTGCGAAAAACAGAGAGTCAGAGAGGGATCAGGTATGAGGGGCTTTAGGTTTAGGTTTTATATTAACCTAATAGATATAAACTATCCACACACCGAAGTCCACTAACCACACACCAAGCCTCTAACCGCACACCAATAAGAGATATCCGCACACCGCCTTTAATTAAATTAAATTAGGGGAGTTACAATGCGGTGGTTATGAACCATCATTCGTGAACACCCAGCCTCACATAAAGAACTTCATTCACTTTTATGTTCAAAATCACCGGAACTAGTTTACTTTTTCTTGGTAGTGGTAATAACCGTTGTTATGTCGAACATAAATTCTATGATGGCGGTGTTTTTGTCTAAACTCACCGGAACAAAAAATGCTCAGTCAAACGGAGCCATAGATGGAGAACCGCTCCTCATCCGACGGATGACCATGTGTGAGTATTTTTGAGTACTTGCGTCCCCTCATGGAAAAAAATTGTAGAGAAAAATGCCTAGAAGAGAAAAACAACAACAAACAAAAAATCAGATTTGTAGAGGTTCACCCAACTCCGGGTTACCCTTCGCCTCTTCCATTTGTATTATCAAATAAAGGATGAGTTTACATGCTAGATTTACATTGAGAACAACCTCTCGCAATATCGCAAGAAAACTTTCCCCTTCCTCGTACAAGAATGACGAACTCCCCCTTGCTTCCAACGGTTGCTTTCCAGATCCCGATTTTCACACGAAAAACCCTATGAGACCAAGTCTCTTAACGTAGTGAAACCGTAAAAAACACGGGTCGGGAGAAGACCCGACATGACTAGAGACCATGACTCCAAATATGCTTTTGTGATTGAAATAGAGTTTTCGGTCACATGGCTATCACAAATATGCTTTTGTGAAAAGTGGAGGATGTCTGTGAAAAACTCGGCTGCGGCCAAGAAAAAGGTACCATAAAAATCAAAATAATCCCGAACAAATTGAATCTTCTTAATTTTACCCTAAACAGAAATAATATAGATAATGCTAATAACAATCTCTTTAAGAAGAGGCAGCAGAGCAACATTCAAGCTGCCCGACGCAACAAACAAGTAGAACATCAAAGCTTCGTTTGGGGAGACTTACTTTCACCGGTCAAGCGGTTACGACCGCATGAACAGAACCTTAATTAAGGTCCGGTTCATGCGGTCGTAACCGCTTGACCGGTGAAAATAAGTCCCCTCATACGGAGCCCAAATCATCAAAGTGAACTTAATCTCCAATGAAATTTGATAACTACTAATTGTCTATTTAATTATAGTACGGAAATAATATTATTATCTATTGTCAGATTTCTATTGTCTTCAGCTCTAAAGATTAGAGAGAACTAGAATTATTATTCGCAGGCATTTTTTGTTATTCGAAGATCAATACAATACAAAAAAAGCTAGTTTTGAATAAGTTGAGACCTCATAACAGAGAGGTCATGAGTTCGATTCTCACAATGTGTGAGCTTTGTCTATTTATTTAGTTGTTTGTTGTTTGATCGATTGTTGTTTATTACTAAAAAAAACCTACCGCTACGCGAATCAAACAGATTAATTTTATTTTGATTTGGATTTTGGGCGCCTAAAAATCCGGAATATTTGGTTTCGGTTTAGGGCTTCGATCGTGACGATAGGGTTCGCAAACCGTCCTAACTGCACCGCTCCTTCCTGCAGATCGACGGTAGAGTTCGCCCTCCTCCGGAAGATCGTGCACATTCATTAGCTCCATCTCCCGCAGATCGACGTCGTTCTCGCCGAAAGCTCGTTGCCCCCTCTTCTCAGGTACACCCCTTCCCGATCTCCTATTTCTCATCGTTTCTCTGCTTGGTTTTAGGTTTCTTGATGCGCTCATTTCTTCTCCTACAAACCCTCATCGTTTCTCCGCTCCTTCTCAAGCCACAGCTGTATTCGTCCACCAGCGCCAGGGATCTGTCGAACCAGAGAGTATGATTTTCTGCCTTTGTTAGTTCACATTTTTTCTTTGCAAGAATATTATAGTGTTCATTCGTGATTGCTCTAAGAAAAATTTTCAAGGGAAGAGAGAACTATATATGTAACACCCCCATCCGTTAAGAAGCATATGACAGAAGGTCCGGCCGGGGCCCCACGCCATATACTACCAAACAAACGGGAACGTCACTTAATTGAAATATCGAACGACTCTAAACAATGAACCTAACTCAGAGCATTCTATGCGGAAGCAAAAGAGAGAGAGAAAATATATAAACCACCAAAACCCGAACCCGGGTATGTCCACTTCTACTAATAGGAATAAAATGTGTTTACACAACAATAGAGGCACGACGGCCTTATAGTTTACCAACATCGGCGCGCAGGCCGACCATACATGAAAAGGTAAAAGAACATCAAAAGGCCTTCAAGGGCCGCAGCAGCACAAGGGCTTCAGCCCGCTAAGAGCCCGCTATGTTCCCGCTCGGTCCAGCACCTGTACAACAAGCCCACCAAAAATGGTGGCAAAACAGGGCAACGGTCAGCTAAAGCTGACCAAATTGTACCGACCCCACCCCTTCGAGGGGGTGGCAGTTCTAACCATCCCTGCAAAACAGTGTCCGCAACATATATATATATAAGAGTACGACTAGCAAAGTCCACAACAGTTCATACATATGCAACAATCACAAACGTGGGAATGGCCCCCACGTCTCGTGCTCTCAGGCACTCTTTGGTGTACTCCGCCTTCCACCACCATCCACTCTTGATGGCTTTGCCCTTCGAGGCTAAAGTCGGTGGCCCGAATACCGGGGCTCTCCCGTGCTTTAATTGTGAACATACCGTAGTCCGAAGACTCTTTCCCATTGCCTCCCGACATGCTGTACGAGACTCACTAATCAGGTGCTGCAATGGTGCGGTTTCAGGTTCGCCAAATGCCCGTTGTTCACAGCTCTCGTTGTACAACACGAAGAGCGGGTGTGGCGTTCCCTCAGCCCAGGTATTCTCAATTAGCCGGCCCTACGGGCCGCTAAGTCATCCACCAGGACACCCTCACGGGTCGGGCACAAAGGCCTCAGGTCCTCTCAACAGGTGGGCACAACAACATCACCAGAACTCAGTCTGGGAGCTGTCGCCTGGCGACATTCAATATCGCCAGCGACAGTGAACAAAACCCCATTTTGGCTTCTAGCTGTGGGTGCTTCCCGGGGCACACCCCCAGGCATTGCTGCACATGCAGTAGCACTCCCACTGCCTTGTACGTCCAAAATTCACCAGATCCAAGTCTGGGAGCTACCGCCCGGCGATAACGCTAACGCCGGCGGTAGTGAACAGAAACTCCATTTCTGTTTCTAACTTCGGGTGCTTCCCGGGGCACACCCCCAGGCGTTGCTGCGCATGCAGTAGCACCCTCTAGTCCTACGAAGCAGTATATCTACACGGAGTTTTCCCCGGCACGCATAATACCAAAAAGCATCACCAATCCGGACGAACCGTCTCGGACGGGCTTCACACAGCGCGCCTACATCCATTTCACGTATGGACTCTACATGTATGCAAGATTTGACGGGGATAACACGAATCGACCCGTCGGAGGCCACGACCTCACCCTTTTGGGTAGGGGGCCTCAACGATGCAAGGAACGGACTAGAACGTGTCCAAATGAGAGTAAAGAGAATCGTTACCCTTAGACGTCGCTTCTGAACCATAGAGGCGCGCCCGGATTTGACGGCTAACGAACGTAGCGGCTGTCCGCTCACGAAAACGGCGTCCAAGCTTGCTCCGGAGCTTCCACGTTCTCCGAATGGCGCACAACTTCAACGTTGTGATTTTCCCCTTGAAGGAACCCTAGGGAGGAAGCTTCTTCCCTTAGCTTGCGGCTGCCCTAGCACCCAAGAGGAAGAAGGAGTCGAGCTTCTCCTTCCAGCAGCAGAACAAGAAAGGGAGAGGGGAGGGTTTCGGCTCTCCTTGTCTCAGGCCGACGGGAGAGAGGGAGAGGGAGGAGGAAGCTCGGCTTCCCTGCTCCAGTCGACGGGAAGGAGAGGAGATCGGGGGACGGGGCTCTCCTTGCCCTAGGCGGCGACGGGGAAGAAGGTGAAGAGGGGGGTCGGGCTCTCCTGCTCCAGGCGACGGGAGAGAGAGGAGATCGGGGGGGAGGCTTTGCGCGACGAGAGGGAGATCGGGGGGGAGAGGGAAGAGGGAGATCGGGAATGAGAGGGAGAGGGGATTTTAGGGGTTTTATTAAAACCCTAGCCCATCCCTGCTATCCGCAGACCATGCACCTATCCGCACCCCAAACATCACTATTCGCACCCCAATTTCCAATTTCATATAAATTGAGGCATTACAATTCTCTCCCCCTTAAAGAAATTTCGTCCCGAAATTTGAAGCACAAACAGCGAAATGAAATTCGTCATACCTGAGTAAACAAATCAGGGTACTCCTCGCGCATGATCTCTTCTGGCTCCCAAGAGAGCTCCTCGCGGCCACAATTGTCCCAACTGACTCTCACCATCTTGATGGCCTTTCTCCGCAACTGCCGAATATCAGCATCAATAATACAAACCGGAGTCACCTTGGTAGTTAGGCCACTTTCCACCGGCACACTAACGGCCTCCAACACAGCATCGGGCTCTCGCACCGCCTTCCTCAACGCAGAGATATGGAAGACGTCATGCAACCCACTCAGCTCTGTCGACAAGGCAAGTCGGTAAGCTGCTTGGCCGATGCGCTCGGTGATCTCGAATGGCCCTACATACCTCGGACTCAGCTTCTTCAAGCGTCGGATCCTCGACACTCCTTTGAAAGGCTTTATCTTCAAATACACCCAATCACCAACCGCGAACTCCACGTTCCGGTGTTTGGCGTTGTAATACTTCGCCTGTCGGTCTTGGGCTGTCAACAACCGCTCTCGAATGGTCCGTATCGACTCATTCGCATCGACAACTTCTTTACGCTTTAGCAGCTTGGTATCACCGGTCTCCGCCCACGCTAACGGAGTACGACACTTCCTGCCGTATAATGCCTCGTACGGGGCCATCTGGATACTCGCCTGGTAACTGTTGTTGTAGGCGAACTCTACCATATGAAGGTGATCTTCCCAACGCTGCCCGAAGTCCAAAACGCACATTCGCAGCATATCCTCCATTGACCGATTTGTCCTTTCGGTCTACCCATCCGTTTGCGGATGGAAGGCCGTGCTAAACTTGAGCTTTGTGCCCAATAACCGATGGACATGCCTCCAATCACCGGACGTAAACCGCCCATCACGGTCGCTAACTATGCTGCGAGGGACGCCGTGTAATCGAACGATGTTCTCCACATACATCTTTGCTAGCTTCTCCACTGGATCGCTCTTCTGATTCGGGATAAAGTGTGCAACTTTAGTCAACCGATCCACAATAACCCAGATAGAGTCATTTTTCTGTAGTGACTTTGGCAAACCGTGCACAAAATCCATGGAAATATCATCAAATTTCCACTCCGGGATTGGCAACGATTTCAAGAAACCTCCTGGCCGTTGGCACTCGGTCTTCACTAGCGCGCACGTTTGACATTTTGCCACGTAGAGGGCTATGTCCTTCTTCATGCCTGGCCACCAGAACAGTATCTTCATGTCCTTGTACATCTTTGTGCTCCCTGGGTGGATTGAGTACTTGGTATTGTGAGCCTCATACATCAACTCCTCTCGTAAAGTTCCGGATTTTGGGACGCACAAGCGATCATCCTTCCGCAGAAGACCGTCTTCAACCGAGAACTTTGGCCCTTCCGCTGCATAGCGCTTCATGCTCTCATCAAGTTCCAACGCTCTCCGAACTCTGTCCGCGAGGTCACACTGCACCTCCGTCCAGTTCAGGCATGCATTTGCACTAGCACTCCTGTCAACACAGGTAATACCCAAGGCTTCCAACTCCAGGACTAAACGTTCATCATGAATGCGCAACCAGTTTGCTCGAGCTGGAGTTCTGCGACTCAAAGCATCAGCGACCACGTTCCCCTTCCCGGGTGTGTAGTGTATCTCGAAGGTGTAATCCCCGAGGAATTCCATCCACCTTCTTTGTCGCATGTTCAACTCCTTCTGATTCAACAAGTACTTAAGGCTTTTATGGTCCGTGAAGATGTCGATCTTCAAGCCATACACATAATGCCGCCATAGCTTCAGGGCAAATATCACGGCCGCCAACTCCAAGTCGTGGACCGGATAATTCCGCTCGTGCACCTTCAGCTGGCGAGAGCCATACGCTATAACCTTGCCATGCTGCTGCAGAACGCAGCTAAGGCCGCTCCCAGAAGCGTCGGTGTAGATCTCGTAGCCCTCCGTGCCGCAAGGCAAACATAAGATCGGAGCCGTCGTAAGCCGCCGCTTCAACTCCTCGAAAGCCTGCGCACACGCGGGTGTCCAAATGAACTCCTGCATCTTCCGTGTCAGTGTCGTAAGAGGCAGCGCGATCCGTGAGAAGTTCTCCACGAAGCGCCTGTAATAGCCGGCCAGCCCGAGAAAGCTACGGACCTCCGCTACAGAAGAAAGAACAGGCCACTCCCTGATGGCCGCAACCTTCACCGGATCTACCGCCACACCCGCTCCACTAACCACATGGCCTAAGAACGCCACGGAAGGTAGCCAGAACTCGCACTTCGAGAACTTGGCATACAGCTGGTTCCTCCTCAGAACCTCCAAGACTACTCGCAGGTGATCACCGTGCTCCTCCTCGGACTGAGAGTAGACCAGTATGTCGTCAAGGAAGACGACCACAAATCGGTCGAGGTACTCTCGGAAAGTTCGGTGCATCAAGTCCATAAACACCGAAGGCGCATTAGACAGCCCAAACGGCATTACGGTGAACTCATACTGCCCGTACCTTGTACTGAAGGCAGTCTTCGGGATGTCGCACTCCCTGATCCGCACCTGATAATAGTCGGACCTCAAGTCCAGCTTCGAGTATACTGTCGAACCAACGAGCTGGTCGAACAAGTCGTCTATCCTCGGAAGAGGATACTTGTTCTTCTCGGTCAGCTTGTTCAGCTCCCGATAATCGATGCAAAGCCGCAGGCTACCGTCCTTCTTTTTGACAAAGAGGACCGGCGCACTCCAAGGTGAGGAACTCGGACGCACGTAACCCTGCTCAAGCAGCTCCTGCAACTGCATCTTCAACTCCGCCAACTCCTTCGGAGCCATACGATACGGCGATCGGGCCACGGGCTTAGCGCCCGGCACCAACTCAATCGTGAAATCTATCTCCCGCTGCGGTGGAGCACCGGGGAGATCGCTCGGGAACACATCGGGGAACTCTGAAACTACCGGAACATCTGCTAGGCTGGGCATCGGCGTTGAAGCCTCCACAAGAGCAAAGAATAACTCTGCTCCCTGTCGCACTGCCTTGGACACCTAGAGAGCAGACATCAGCGTCTTGCTCGATCCACGCATGCCCACAAAGACCGTCTCACGATCGGCACACTGCCCAAACCTCACCTCCTTGGTGGCGCAATCGATGCACGCACGCTGTTCCGACAGCCAATCCATGCCGAAAATAACATCGAACTCAACCAGGGGGAGTAACGATGCCTTCAGGTCATACTCCCGACTACCAACTAGAACCTTTACGCAGCAACTCCTCTCCACACGCATCGAATATCCATTCGGCAGTAGGACCTCCAGTCCATCTGCAGAAGCAATCGACGGCGCACCAATACGTTGGACGAAGTCCGACGATAAGAAGGAGTGCGAAGCTCCAGTATCGAAAAGCGCTCTTGCCGGAACGCCTAAAACAAAAACAAAGCCTACGTCGCCCAAACAAGGTTAGCATAAACACTAAAACAGGTATATAAAACAGTAAGGACTGTATCTTAAATTATACCTGTCACGACGTCTTTGGCTTTGATAGCCTCCTGCTGACCAAGATTGAAGACTCTGGGCTGCGGGGGAACCATACGGGAAGCAGTGGACTCAGCTGCCTTCCCCTTCTCAGAATAAGTTGGCCCCACCTTCTTCTCTGGCCTTGGAAGCCCACTGCGGCACTCCCGAGAGAAATGGCCAGGCTTGCCACAAGTGAAACAAGTGAGCGGGCCGCGTCCAGACGACGCGCCCGAAGCAGAGGGAGCTGGCCCAGATACTCGAGCCTTCTTCCAGTGACTCAACCTCCGCATCTTTGACGCACTCGGCGCCTTGCCCTCCGGCACTGCCTCGACCGCAGCCACCTTGCCCTTCTCCCTGAGCATGTCCTGCTCAAGCGCTCGGGCAGAACCAACGAGGGTCGTGAAACCCTGCGTCAACGGCCCTGTCAGAAGGTACCGCAACTCACTACGCAGTCCACCGTAGAACCTGTTCACCCTTCTCCCTTCGTCATCGAAAGAAGTTCCAGCGTAATGCCCGAGGCGGGTGAACTCATACAGGTAGTCATCAACCAGTCTATTACCCTGCGTCAGAGCCAAGAACTGGTTCTCCATCGCGATCTGCTGCGACAGAGGCACATACCTTGCCAGGAAGATTTTAGAGAACTCTTCCATCGACACATCAACCAGTTGCCTTCCCGCAAACTGGCGCCTCTCAACTTCATCCCACCACCGCCTGGCTTCCTTTTCCAACAAGAAGGTAGCGAAGGTCACTTTCTGCGCTTCGTCCGACTGTGTCGCTGTCAGGATTCGCTCCACATGCGACAGCCAGTCCTCGGCCTCAGCTGGGGATTCAACCCCGGTAACTGGAGGAGGTCGAAATCCAAGGAAGTGCTTTAGTTGCTGGTCAGCAGCACGCCTTACGGGGACCTGCTCCGCTCTTAGTGGCTCTGGGGCCACTTCCTGCACCAGCGGTTGACCTTGCCTTCCAGGCTGGCCATTCAACGCAGCTAGAACGGCTTCTGTAACTAGCCGAACCATCTCAGCAGACGGAGTTGTAGGGGCTTCAGCGGACCCGCTACTCTCAGCCACGTCACGGGGACGCGACGGTCCCGCTGCACTTCGAGTGCCCTACACGAGTGCAACACACAGTTAGGCGACATCACAGCCGCAACTAACAACAAAAGGAACACTCAGGTTCCACAATCATGCAATTATTGTTGGTTTGTTGTTACATTTTATTCCTAAGTGGACATTTTTGGGTTTATTTTATGTCTCGACGGTAGCGCACACACGTGCTCACCACCCCTTAAAAGAATTCGTCCACGAATTCCTTAGAAGGATACGGAAACCTTAGAAGCTGATACCAATTTGTAACACCCCCATCCGTTAAGAAGCATATGACAGAAGGTCCGGCCGGGGCCCCACGCCATATACTACCAAACAAACGGGAACGTCACTTAATTGAAATATCGAACGACTCTAAACAATGAACCTAACTCAGAGCATTCTATGCGGAAGCAAAAGAGAGAGAGAAAATATATAAACCACCAAAACCCGAACCCGGGTATGTCCACTTCTACTAATAGGAATAAAATGTGTTTACACAACAATAGAGGCACGACGGCCTTATAGTTTACCAACATCGGCGCGCAGGCCGGCCATACATGAAAAGGTAAAAGAACATCAAAAGGCCTTCAAGGGCCGCAGCAGCACAAGGGCTTCAGCCCGCTAAGAGCCCGCTATGTTCCCGCTCGGTCCAGCACCTGTACAACAAGCCCACCAAAAACGGTGGCAAAACAGGGCAACGGTCAGCTAAAGCTGACCAAATTGTACCGACCCCACCCCTTCGAGGGGGTGGCAGTTCTAACCATCCCTGCAAAACAGTGTCCGCAACATATATATATATATATAAGAGTACGACTAGCAAAGCCCACAACAGTTCATACATATGCAACAATCACAAACGTGGGAATGGCCCCCACGTCTCGTGCTCTCAGGCACTCTTTGGTGTACTCCGCCTTCCACCACCATCCACTCTTGATGGCTTTGCCCTTCGAGGCTAAAGTCGGTGGCCCGAATACCGAGGCTCTCCCGTGCTTTAATTGTGAACATACCGTAGTCCGAAGACTCTTTCCCATTGCCTCCCGACATGCTGTACGAGACTCACTAATCAGGTGCTGCAATGGTGCGGTTTCAGGTTCGCCAAATGCCCGTTGTTCACAGCTCTCGTTGTACAACACGAAGAGCGGGTATGGCGTTCCCTCAGCCCAGGTATTCTCAATTAGCCGGCTCTACGGGCCGCTAAGTCATCCACCAGGACACCCTCACGGGTCGGGCACAAAGGCCTCAGGTCCTCTCAACAGGTGGGCACAACAACATCACCAGAACTCAGTCTGGGAGCTGTCGCCTGGCGACATTCAATGTCGCCAGCGACAGTGAACAAAACCTCATTTTGGCTTCTAGCTGTGGGTGCTTCCCGGGGCACACCCCCAGGCATTGCTGCACATGCAGTAGCACTCCCACTGCCTCAGAACGTCCAAAATTCACCAGATCCAAGTCTGGGAGCTACCGCCCGGCGATAACGCTAACGCCGGCGGTAGTGAACAGAAACTCCATTTCTGTTTCTAACTTCGGGTGCTTCCCGGGGCACACCCCCAGGCGTTGCTGCGCATGCAGTAGCACCCTCTAGTCCTACGAAGCAGTATATCTACACGGAGTTTTCCCCGGCACGCATAATACCAAAAAGCATCACCAATCCGGATGAACCGTCTCGGATGGGCTTTTCACACAGCGCGCCTACATCCATTTCACGTATGGACTCTACATGTATGCAAGATTTGACGGGGATAACACGAATCGACCCGTCGGAGGCCACGACCTCACCCTTTTGGGTAGGGGGCCTCAACGATGCAAGGAACGGACTAGAACGTGTCCAAATGAGAGTAAAGAGAATCGTTACCCTTAGACGTCGCTTCTGAACCATAGAGACGCGCCCGGATTTGACGGCTAACGAACGTAGCGGCTGTCCGCGCACGAAAACGGCGTCCAAGCTTGCTCCGGAGCTTCCACGTTCTCCGAATGGCGCACAACTTCAACGTTGTGATTTTCCCCTTGAAGGAACCCTAGGGAGGAAGCTTCTTCCCTTAGCTTGCGGCTGCCCTAGCACCCAAGAGGAAGAAGGAGTCGAGCTTCTCCTTCCAGCAGCAGAACAAGAAAGGGAGAGGGGAGGGTTTCGACTCTCCTTGTCTCAGGCCGACGGGAGAGAGGGAGAGGGAGGAGGAAGCTCGGCTTCCCTGCTCCAGTCGACGGGAAGGAGAGGAGATCGGGGGACGGGGCTCTCCTTGCCCTAGGCGGCGACGGGGAAGAAGGTGAAGAGGGGGGTCGGGCTCTCCTGCTCCAGGCGACGGGAGAGAGAGGAGATCGGGGGGGAGGCTTTGCGCGACGAGAGGGAGATCGGGGGGGAGAGGGAAGAGGGAGATCGGGAATGAGAGGGAGAGGTGATTTTAGGGGTTTTATTAAAACCCTAGCCCATCCCTGCTATCCGCAGACCATGCACCTATCCGCACCCCAAACATCACTATTCGCACCCCAATTTCCAATTTCATATAAATTGAGGCATTACAATATAATACTTTCAATTTGATTTTGCTAGCATACCCTATAACTGATATTGGAATGTATGAATGCCACTCTCATTTTCATTTGTAGGTAGTTATTGGTGTTGGAAATTCCCCAAATCTTTTATATATGTATCGCATGTACAAATACAAAGGAAGAATACATATATATATAGGAGAGAGAGTGAGACAGAAAAACCTATACATGGTGTGAGACTAAAGAGAAGAAGGAATAAATGGGCCTGTATATGGGCCTATTACATGGATTTTTCTAACACTCCCCCGCAAGCTGGAGCGTACAAGTCGTATGCGCCAAGCTTGGACAAAAATTGATTGTATAATGGCCGGGAGAGAGCTTTAGTAAGGATGTCAGCAACCCGTCTTGTAGCGGGAACATGCTCCAATTCTATCTTCTTTGACTGTACCTTCTCCCGAATAAAGTGACAGTCAACTTCGATATGCTTTGTTCATTCATGGAAGGCTGGATTCTTGCAATATGTATTGCAGCTTGACTGTCGCAAAGAAGAATTGTCGGAGATGAGAGTTTTTATACCTAAATCGTTTAGAAGGCTCTCAAGCCAGGTTAACTCAGACGCAACGACTGCCATGGCCCGGTACTCAGCCTCAGCAGATGAGCGAGCAACCACAGTCTGTTTCTTGCTACGCCAGGTATAATGAGATGTCCACCGAAGTATGTACAGAACCCAGTGGTGGAGCGCCTATCGTCAATAGATCCTGCGTAGTCGGCATCAAAGAACGCAACAAGAGATAGAGAGGTAGATGGTTTGTACAGCAGTCCTTGACCGGGAGTGTTCTTTAGATATCTAAGAATACGCTCAACAACTTGAAGATGAGATGTCTGAGGAGCATGCATAAACCGACTTACTACTCCTACAACAAATGAGATGTCCGGTCGTGTCACCGTAAGGTAGATTAGCTTTCCGACCAAACGTCGATAGTATTCGGGGTTTGTAAGCAGTTGGTCGGAGTCAGAGCTATGAGCAGAGAGCTTGTGTTTTGCATCCATAGGAGTGTCAACAGGTTTGCACCCAGAGTATCCAGCATCTTGAAGGAGGTCAATACAGTACTTTCGTTGGGATAAAACAAGACCGTCAAGTCGTCTCGCTACTTCAAGCCCAAGGAAGTATCGAAGATTTCCCAGGCCTTTTGTCTGGAACGATGAGTTCAGCTATTGTTTAACATATTGTATCCTTGTGGTGTCATCGCCAGTGATGAGGATATCATCAACATATACAAGAAGAATAATAATGTCGGTTGACCGATGGCGGGTGAATAGAGAGAAATCAGCCGTGCTGCGAGTGAATCCCATAACACAAACAACCTTGCTAAATTTGTCAAACCAAGCGCGCGGTGACTGTTTGAGACCATATATAGACTTCCGGAGACGACAGACCAAGGACTCCCCCGTGGTCTCAAACCCGGGAGATTGGAGCATATAGACAACATCCTGCAGATCACCATTAAGGAAGGAATTTTTGATGTCGAGCTGATAGAGGGGACAATGGCGATGAACAACCAAGGAGATAAGGATACGAACAGTGTTCAGTTTTGCCACCGGGGAGAAGGTTTCCTCATAATCGAGTCCTTGTTGCTGAGTGAAACCCCTGGCCACGAGGCGAGCTTTCAAGCGATCAATGGTGTCATCAGCAGCATGTTTAATAATAAAGACCCATTTGCAGCTAACACGAGAGTGTCCAGGAGGAAGGGGGACCAGATCCCATGTCTGGTTAGCCCAGAGGGCTGTCATTTCGTCGTCCATGGCTGCCCGCCAACCTGGATGGTGAAGAGCCTCCTGCACATTGTTAGGAAGAGAAACAGAAGAAAGAGAGGTGTCAAATTATTGGAGAGGGGGCGGGGGGGGGGGGGGGGAAGGCGATGTATAGATACGTAGTTGGCCAAGGGATGAGCCGTAGAGGTGGTCGCTGGATCAGCCGTTGTCGGAATGTCATTGGCATCAGGAGACTGTTGTAGGAGAGCATCCTTGGGTATTCAGTGAGTATAGACACGCAGAAGAGGTGGAGGTGCCACGAGAGGGATGTGAATCGTAGTTGGAATTGGTGGTAGAGACGGAGTCGTGACCGGGATGGCTGGCCAAGGAAGAGGAGTCGGGAAAGAGAGAGAGAGTAGTGAGAGGTAGGGGAGTGGAATGGTTGGTCCTCAGAGAAGGTTACATCAGCCGAGACCATTAGCTTGCCTTCAGTGTGAGAGTAACAGACATAACCTTTTTGAGTCCGAGAATAACCAACGAACATATACTTGACGACGCGAGCAGCAAGTTTGTCGGTAGATGGGCCAAGGAGATGAGCATAGCAAACACAGCCGAAGACACGGGGTGTGAGAGGGAAAGGAGAGGTGGAGGGGAAAAGGAGACTGAATGGGGGAGGCTAAAGCAAGGACGGACGAGGGCATGTGGTTGATGAGATGACAAGCAGTAGAAACCGCAAAGTTCCAATATTCTGTGGGCACCTGCATTTGGAACATAAGGGACCGAGCTACATCAAGGAGATGTCGGTTCTTTCGTTCGGCCACGCCATTTTGTTGAGGAATATAAGCACAGGAGGTTTGATGAATGATGCCAAACTCGAAGCAAAGATTGGATAAGGTACGACCGGTGTACTCACGAGCATTATTAGTTCGGATGATTTTTAACGGAGTAGAGAACTGTGTACGCATCTCAGTAATAAAGGTGCGGAACACAAATGTTAATTCAGTACGATCATGCAGTAAATATAACCAAGTAAGCCCTGAGTAACCATCAATAAATGTCACAAAATAGCGATATCTAAAAATACTAGGGACTTTATAGGGGCCCCATATATCAGAGTGAACTAAAGAGAACGGAGTACTACTCCGGGTACAAGTAGAAGGAAAAGACAAACGATGGTGTTTGCCATAGATACAGGATTCACAAGTAAACTCTTGTAAGGGAACATCAAGAAGAGCTTTCTTGAGAACTGGAAGGGGAGCATGCCCAAGCCGGCGATGCAATCAGTGGTGGAGATAGCAGAGAGAGTGGTAGGTGGGAGATCCATGAGATACAATCCATTTTCCAGCCGCCCTTTACCAGTAATATTTCGCGTGCGGCGATCCTGCACAACAAAAGAGGAAGAAGAGAAGGTAACAAAACAATCAAGTTCCTGCGTTAGACGACTAATAGAGAGTAAATTAAAAGGAGATCCCGGAACATGAAGAACCGAGGATAAAGGGAGAGTTGGAGTGAGGCGAAGGTCAGCCGCGCCAGAAACCGGGGTGGTGTTGCCATTAGCAACCGTGATGAACTTAGGATGAGCCGACTGTATATACTTTGGGGGCCTCTGTGAGGTGATGTGATGAGTAGCACTGGAATCGGCAATCCAGTGGGGCTCTGAGAAAGACAGGTTATACCTTCAGTGGAGAATGAGGCAGTCGTGGCAGAAGGGCGGTTGAGAGCACCCTGGAGCTGTTGGAGTTGAGTGCGGAGCTCACTGATGTCTTGGTTGGTAGGAGAGGCAGACTCCTGTGAAGGCATTCCAGCGGAGGCAGAGGCAGTAAGGTGAGGAGGCAGGCCATACTTGCGGTAACATGTGGCTTCAATATGTCCCTCGCGGTGACAGTAAGTACAACGCATAGTTGAGCGGCCACCATGTCCTCATCCGCGAGACAGGTGGCGTCCTCCCCTAATGGAGGAACCACGAGAAGAACCAGGAGTGGGAAGAAGGGGCTGCTAAAGAAGAGCCGGGGAGAAACTGGTAGGAGGCTCAGAGGGAGGAGTTACCCTGAGTAACATAGAGCAAACATCATGGAGGGAAAGAGTGGTAGTGGAGGAGAGTATCTGGGCCCGAACACTGTGCAGATGTGGAGGGACACGGGCCATCATCATAACAATACAGACGGCTTCCTTCTGAGCCCGTTGAGTCGCGAGATCAGTGGTATATGGCTGATGCTGGATCCATGCTTCAGTAAGACCCTTAGCACGAGCAACAAAGGAGGTCATGTCCGCAGCCCCACCCGTATCCAGGGCCTGGAGGTCAGTAATAATGTCATAGAGGTGCTGGAGGCTGTCCTTGCCTGAATACAAGGAATGAAGTTCATCCCACATACCCTTGGCCGTCTCGTGATATATGGCCATTTGGTAGGGTTCGCCATCCATGGAGTTGAGAAGCCATGTCTGAACTCGACCGTCATTCCGCATCCAATCGTCGGTAGAAGGGGAAGGAGGTGCCTGCGTGAGATGGAGTAAGAGTCCTTTTGCCTGAAGGACCCGGCGGATGGAGTGCACTCAAGGCACAAAATTTTTCTTTCTGGACAGGGAAATAGTAGTGATCCGTAGCTCATCTCAGAGTTCGGGAGAAGGAGTGCCTGCGGGAGAAGGAGTGCCTGCGGGAGAAGGAGTGACGCGAGCAGCAGACACTTCAGAGGAATTGACCGAGGAACCCATGAAGCTGAACAGAGCAGCGAGAAGAGGTCGTGCAGTCAGAGCTAGCAGGCAGACATACCGCGCGGGCAGGTTGCTGGAGATCGCGGGTGCAGATTACTGGGAGGTCGCGCGGGCAGATGTTGGAGATCGCGGAAACAGACCGCGCGGGCAGATCGCTGGGAGGGGGTTCGAGCGAGCAGCGAGCAGGGCGCACGGGTGCGGTGAGATTGCGGGATCGGGTCGCGCGAGGAGGACCTCTGGAGGGTGCTGACAGGAACTCGCAGAAGGTCGCGCGGGCAGATCTTGCGGAATGTCGCGCGGACTGAATTGGCGGACAGGAGGTCGCAGCCAGGAGCCGGCAGGCAGCTCGGATAGAAACGATCTGAGCAGCGGCCTGGACAATGGCGATCTGAGCAGTGGCCTGGACGATGGCGGTCTGCGGATGGGAGAGCGGACTGGAGCAGCGGTCTGGAGCTGGAGCAGCGATTTGAGCAGGTCGTGCGAGCTGGAACTGGAGCAGCGGTCTAGAGCTGGAGCAGCGATTTGAGCAAGTCGTGCGAGCTGGAACTGGAGCAGCGGTATGAGCAGTGGTGGGTCCTACCTGGCAGAGGGCAGGGAGAGTATAAAGAGGAGGAGGAGGGAGCACGAAGGAAAGAGGGGGGGGGGGTCTCACAAAGTAGAGACCGCACAAAGTAGAGAGGGGGGGGGGGTTTCACAAAGTAGAGGCCGCACAAAGTATAGAGGGGGGGTCTCACAAAGTAGAGGCCGCACAGGAGGAGGAAGACCGCCCAGGAGGGAGGGGCGGTTAAAAAAAACGGAGAGGAGGCCATGCAAGTAAGATTGGGGACGCGATTTCAGAGTGGAGAACCTATCTCTGATACCATGTTGGAAATTCCCCAAATCTTTTATATATGTATCACATGTACAAATACAAAGGAAGAATACATATATATAGGAGAGAGAGTGAGACAGAAAAACTTATACATGGTGTGGGACTAAAGAGGAGATGGAATAAATGGGTCTGTATATGGGCCTATTACATAGATTTTTCTAACAATTGGGATCATTTGTCAATGTTGTTGTTTTGGATGAGTTTGCTTTATGTGACTTTGGTAATATTTGAGTATGGTAATATTGTTTAGAGTTAATATCGTTTAGGATTAATATCAAATCTTTGATGTTAATTACATCCTCCAAAACTGAAGATTCCATGTTTTTTCCATTATCCTGAGCACTATTTTATAAGAAAAAAATGACGTCATGCAAAGAAATCAAACCAGACAACCGGCCCACCACCCATTTTTAATAAGGAAAGTTGGACGAATCTAATAACGAAATTTAAGGAATGTTTTGGAAAAAATGTATGATTGTGCGCAACTTAAATAAGCGGGGCCAAATGAAGAAAGATTGAAAATTTTGGAGAGAGCTTAAGCGGGATGAGATTGGGTTGGGTTGGAGGTTGGAACGCCCTCAAGAAAACGATTGATGCATCCAACGAGTGGTGGGCTTAAAAATTCTAGGTAATTATAAACCCAAATCTAGTTTGCTTAAGACACTATGAATTGTTGTTTTAAATTTGACATATTTGTCCTTAGGTCATACCAAATTCTAGGATGTTTCGTACAAAAAATAGAATTCCTCCAAACAGCAGAACTGCGTTCCTGACCGCAGTTTCGAACCACTGCGTTCATGACCACAGTTCCCAACAGCTGCGCTCACGACCGCTACCTCCGTGCCAAATAGAGCTCTAATGGGTAACCCTATAGGTGTATGCAGTACGCTAACATTCATGAGTTAAAGGCCAATCCATGAGCTCTATTTTCATTTTAAAGATATCATAATGACACTGTTGATTGCCCCCTCCACAACAACGACAATATTCGATCATCACTTGAGTGACAGTTGGACATTATTGCTATAATACAATGCCCACAGAGGGACTCAGTGCACAACCACTACATTTATATTAATTTTTATGTTAGCCCACACATTTCGTTCGATCAAAGAGATTAAATCGAATGGCTGAGATTGTTTTGATGGTTCTAATTGAGTAGCACAACCAATGAGTGAGATTGTTTTGATGGTCTCATGTTTTTACTTTTTATTCATAATATATTTTAGATTAACACAAAATTTCACATAATCAACTCTCAGCACAACCTTTGACATAAATTTGATCAACATGACTATAAATAATAAAAAATTCTATGCAGTGTCTTCGAGGAATTTGGAAATCATATCGAGCCAACTTATCAAATTGGTTCCTCTCGCAACAATGCGTATGTACTCTTGAATGTTGATTTAGGCACTTGATCTCTATAAACATCTTAAACGAATTTCCCTGTAGTGTGACTGGGGTATCTTTCATAAAGATCCTGGTTGCATATAATTTTGTTTTGTCCACCCATTTAACATGAAAATTGAGAAAATTTCCAGCTTGTGTAGATACAATCTCTTTGTTAATAATATTGCCAATGTGTTTGTCAATGATTTCTTCAATCTCGTCAATAATATTGTGAATATCTTCATCAATGATATCTTGAATCTCATCTTATGCTAATGCATAGGATAATGGGGTATATGAGTTGTGGTAGGGGATCAAAAGGGATAAGGAATGAAGACTTTTGGACTGAGTAATGGTTTTGGTTGCCTTCAAAGAGCACCACCATCCTCCACACACAAATGATTTTGCACTTCTAGAATGTAGATAATATAGGCTTTCCTAGGAAACCTTAATGGTCTAGTTTGACCGTCACCATGTCAACTTCGTACAACTCCACCATACAATAAACAACAAAGTTTTTCAATGATGTGGTTGAAAGGTACAATATGTTCTTCGAAAATAAAAGTCAAGTATGATGAAATATGTTCTAAATCTTTGGTTCAATTCCAATACTAGTTCAAGTTAAAAAAACTCATCTCAAAATCCCATTGTTTCAAGGTCTCAAGATTATACACAGCAAAATGTGGGCCAATTCCTATCATGATTTTGTATTTTCATCCTAAAATAGTACAAGTTTGTAACTTGCTATCAATATGTGTCGACGCCCTAATCCACAAAACCGATCTTGTGAGACTACGAGTCATTAGTCAGATCTAATTTTTATGTCAAAACTACACAAATCTTTTGTATATAGAGTCGCGCACCTTCTTGAACTCAATTTCCTCAACAAATATGCATGAACCACAAATTTCATCATTACAACGTCCGATGAGATTTAGAAATTAAATTTATGCTTATAACATGTAAAAAAATTAATTACAAATTTTATACAACGATTTCTTCTAAACTTCTAGTTTGCATGTAAAGTTTCTTGCCTTCATTAAATGCCAAATCGACATTTTTTCAGGTAAAATGAAAATTTCCTACAAATATATCCTTTATTGAATTCTCTGAACCTCAATTCCTAGTTGTCTGCATGCTTACCATTCGGTCAAGTTCGATGCAATGGGTTTTTAAATGCATCATAATTTCAATAGACATGTGGCGTGAGTACGTTGTCTCTTAGTTCGAGTGTTACCTCAGTGACCTGGGCATTATCAATCATAAATGCATCATACTAACCATAAATTTCATTGCTATTAGTTGAAGCTCGACTTCACCTTCCTCGAAATCTCCAGGCAATTGGGACTTCGTGTTGCAGAAGTTTTTGCTTATGCAGTTTGAGTAATTCCGTCTCCCTTCTCGTCAACGTTTTTCATGAAATTGTCTCTCTCTCACTCTCATACATAGACACTTCTCTCTCTTTTTCCAATCCTCGTAGTTTGTAAGCACCTTTTATCTCTTGTCTCCAGTCTTTTTTTCCCTAGGGTTTGCAGTCAGAACGAAGGCGAAAAGCTTTTGAAGAGAATATGCAAGGGAATATAATTTGACTGTTATGAATGTTTATGGTATTCACGAATATTTTTAATTTTCTGATTCTCGTCATTTTAAAGTTTCTCCTGTTTCTTATCTCCACATCATTGCCTCTTTGCTACAACTAAACCTTGGAATTTTTCCCTCAGTGGAAAGACAATTTGTTTTTCATTGCTTTGTGTGCAGCTGTCCAAAATTTCTGTGAGCCGAGATCTAGAGTTTGGTGGCTGAATTGAAGGCACTGGTCCTTGCATGAAGCATCCACCATTTGCATTTTGCTAGCCATCATATATCCCTTCTATTAATTATTATCTATCATAGAAAAGGTCATTGATATCACACTTTATGCGGTAAGGATGGTTTTCTTAATCATTTTGGCAACCATAGTTCTTTGTATTATTAATTTTATTGAGAAAAGTCAATGATGGCACAATTTGTTGCAATAAGTATTGGTTTCTTAATCAACCCTGTCATTGCTTAATTTTTATTTGGATTCAGATTTGTCCTGAAATCTTTGATTCAAAGTCAGATTCGAATATGGATTCGGACTATTATTCGTGAACTATTCGAGTTTATAATTATATAAAGATTATTTAATTATATAAAGATTATTTAAATATATTGCTATTATTCGTGAACTATTTGCGAATAATAGCAATATAAATAATATTATTTGGATTCAGATTTGAATATCATTCGAATTCTAATTTGAATTTGAATTTAAAAAAACACAAATGGATTTTCAAATTATTCATGAACTATTTGGTTTGCGAACATCCCTAGCTGGTGGCAAGAAGGTAGGACAAAATATCGGTCTTTGCTCCGTCTTTCTCTTTTGATTCTTCCTTTTGTTTTTGGTGATCATTGAATCTGTTGGATCTTAAATATATGTTTAGGTTACACATATGCTCATAGAAGTATTGGGATGTAGTTGCAATAGTCTTATTTTATAAATAGAACATGCATTTTTTTCTTACTTTTTGGGTTTTGACCCCAAACACTCTTTATTAGACTAATAGCATTAGTTGTTACATTGATCAGTTCATTTTCATGTTACTCAATTAGGTAAATGGAGAACCAGCAAAATTGACGGTCTTAGCATTTTTGGAACCTTACCCAATCCAAGATCCATTAGAGTTGACCCAAGTTTGATCCACTTGTTTTGGGTCGGATTAGTATTGTTTGGTTCAGATTGTTTCACCTTTGAAATGACACAAATATTTAATTAGCTGTGGCAAAAATTATTGAAATTATGAACCCAATGTTCAATACTAGAATGGGAGAATTTATGATTGTTTTGTTTGGAATCATGTTTTCAAGACAAATGAACGAACGAGTAAATATGAGTCTTATATGACTGACTGAATGGAAAAAAGTTTTTGGAGAAACCAATTCAATGACAAGAGCCAGACCTTAAATCTGCGTGTAAATCATTATATAAAAGCCTCCAATAAAAGAAACAAATATTTATTAGAATTTATTTACTTCACAACTTAGCAATAGGGTGAAATTGCTTATCTATAATTTTTTCCAGGCATCTTTAATATGAAATAGACCATTCTTTCGACCCCTTCTATAGGAGTGTCTGGAGTATTAAAAGGGATGTATATATTTTGATCATATTCCGAGTAATAATTGATGAAATATATGTAAAAAAAGGGCTTCATGTAAAATCATCAACAAAGCAATCATAAACTTGGAATCATCATGAAGTTAGGATCCAGAGCCGGTTCCCATACAGGATAATCTTTTCCAACCGAATTTGGGGGTTTACTCTAGTTGAGACGGTGACATATCCTTTTACAATATTGAACAATAGTTTCAAATAAAAGCCTTCGTTATCTCTTTCAATTACTAAATATTAAAATCCCCTCCGCATTTATATAACATTGAAATTTCTACCTTACCCGGTGAATTTTATTAGGATTTTTCTTACACCCAAAACAACTTATTCATCATTCTCAATTCTAGATATCACAGATTTTGGGGGTTCCAACACTCGAAGGATAAGTGAGCATAGAAGTAATACTCATTTTAAACAAAGTTTTTCTGTCTTCAGCAGGTAGAACCGCATGGTGCCAGCTCCTTAATTTATCGTGAAGTTTGTCAATCAAGTCATTAACTAATTTTTTTTGAGAAAATAGAAACGCAAAGATAAGTAACATATTAAAAAATTTTCAAACAAAATAAGTAACATGAGTTATCATATTGTTCCTATAGATATGTTTATGTTTAGACATCTTAAAATCTGTTCAGAGTATTGCGTCAACGAAAGAGAGCAAAATATTAGATCTTTTCTGCATAAAAATCTTTTTGATATGTTAACTCATTATTCTCTGTAAAATTTTACATGTGCATAAGTTTGATTTCAGAAAATTCGCAATTTGTTACAAGATATAGTAGGCATGGCTACTGCAAATGCAAGTACACAATCAAAGAATGGTCAGTATTAATGTTCTGGGAATTTTATCTATATTGGATTATAAGTTTTCTCTAACTGTAATGGTTTTGTTTTCATAGCTAGGAAGAAAGAAGTAAAGAAAAAAACTCGATTGGGTCTGACCTTTAAAAAGGATGTATCTTTTGGAGAATGGTACTCTGAGGTAAAGTAAGATTTGGGCTTGTGATATTTTTATTTTTATTATTATAGAGCTTAGTTATCGTTTTTGAGACTGTCATTTGTTGGCTTTCAGGTTGTTAAAAGTGAATTGATTGAGTACTATGAAATCTCTGGTTGTTACTTCCAACTGCCATGGGCAATGACAATTTGGGAAAATATGCGGGTATATGTTTGATTTGAATATTTTGCTTCGAGGTTTTGAATATTAGATTTATTTAGGCAATTGTTAACCGCACCCCAGTTTTGGCTATCCGCAACCCATTTATATGAATTATTATGCATTTTTTTTGGAAATACGTCTTGTACAAGCATTTTTAGGAAAAGTGTTCAACACGAAAGTTGTAGATATCGTCGAGATCTACAACTTTAGTGTTGAACATTTTTTCCTAAAAATGCATGCACAATGCGTATTTCCAAAAATTCGTTATACTTACGCCCATGTTTCAATTCGGGCGGCAATACATCTTGTGCGTGCATTTTTAGCAAAAGTGTTAAACACGAAAGTTGTAGATCTCGACGATATCTACAACTTCCGTGTTGAACACTTTTCCTAAAAATGCTTGTACAAGGCGTATTTCCAAAAAAACGTGTAATAATTCATATCAATGGGTTGCGAATAGCTAAAACTGGGGTGCGGTTAACAATTGCCTTTATTTATTATTGCTCATTGTGGATTTTTGGAGTTACAACATTATGACCTACAGTTTTGGTGCTTTATTTAATGGTGGCGGACTTTGAAGATGCTGAGATGTCTTTAAATATTTGCACTTTCTCAACATTCACTATTATTATCTTTATTCTGTATCATTTGGACTTTATGATATTTCTTTAAATTTTTTTATCAAAATTGTGATTTCATTGGAATACATTTGTACTTGTTATATATTTTTAATTAGTTTCATATTCTGAAAGCTTATGAAAAATATTGAATTGCTCATAGACTTTAAGGGGTGTTTTCTTTTTTACATCGTACTTTTATCGCTCCCTAGTTTTGTTCCTCACCTTATCCAAGGGCAAAATTTATTGTTCCTTCTATCGATCATCTCTATCATTGAGCCTGCAAAAGTCAATGACTTGAAATTTTACATTTACGAGCCACATTTGTTGATTTTTGATGATAAAGGCGATGAAAAGGCCAATACTATCACCTTTTTAGAAGCACAAGGACCATTTTGGTGAGAAATAGAAGTCTGGACCAACAACAACAAACCCTCAATAATATGGAGACCATTCTTCCAGTTTCTCAAAATCTTATTTATTTCGGACTCTAGCCTGTGGCAAGATTCCATTGTAGTGTCTTAAGGCTTTGGGTTATTCATTCTATGTATGATACGAAGACGACTCCCCAGACCTGCCAGCCGCTCCCTAGTAGGCTAAGTAGCCCCAATGGCATTTGTGTTTTTTACCGTATTTCGTCTTGTAGAGAAGGTCTCCATCTGTACAAGGGGCCCTTTAGTATGACAGGAGAGAATCTTGGTTCATTGTCTAGGTTTAGGCTCTCATAGGAGAGTTGACTCTTAGAGAGATCATGCCCTCAAGAGTTGGTATCGAGCATGTCTCGATAAGTTGTATTCGTATGTTTAGTTCAATTGTTTGACGTTAGTCGGATTTATATCTAGTTCGACTTATCGCTCACATGGGGTGGGTTTCTACCGCAACCCTATTTGGATCTCATTCCATGTTCACGGAAGCCACCGCTCGCCCGATTCTCTGGTCTTCCAGTCCTCGGCGTGGACCATCCGGCGACCTCGCTTGCACATGTTGGCACTCACCCATCAACTTCGTTTGCACTTCGATGCCCTCACCATGGTATGCCAATCATCATCCAATTTCTTTTGCCACAGCTAACTGCGACCGACCTAATCCTTTTAGCCGTGCTTGTCTCTTCTGGTCGCACAACGCACTTGGCTCTTCAGTCTCGCCTCCAACGCCTCCTCCACTCTTTCAGTACGCCTTAATCGCTTCCCGGCCCAACCCCCTAACTCTCCGACAACCTCAATGGTCTTCGTCTCCTTCCAGTAGTCGGCTCACCACCCTCCGCCTCCTTCCCGCATCCTCGAGTATTTACTCCGGCCATCCACAGTCCGCTCTCTTTGGTGTTTTTGTCGCAGTACTGTTTGGGGGGGGGGGGGGGGGGGGGGGGGGGTGTCTGGAACCCCACTTTCGGACAACAACCCGTCTTCTCTCTCCATCACCATCGTTCATGCTTATTTCTTCGACGATTAACTCTACACAACGCAGTCGTCCTCCTCTACCTGACCACCCCATTAGTCATTGCTGCCGTAGAAATCTCAACCCCCCCTATTCCTTGGATCACCTGCCTCTATTTTGGCTCCCGTTGATCGGTCTTCCACTGCCACTTTCGCCTCTAACGCTACCTCTTACACCTCAATTTTTATCTCACTAACAACACCTTGAGTTTCACTGCAAGGGTCTTTACTTTCGCTGCCACCAGCCGTACTCGCCCACCCACAAGTGACCTCTCAAGGACCTATGCTTGCTGCTCGGTGTTGAAGACAACAATCCTGACTGTGGTGACTTGGATCCTCTGACGAACAATAACTACCCCTACGGACCTCGACCTTGAGGACATGTCAATTTTTTGAGAGGGGAGTGTTGATACGTAGACGAATCCCCGAGCCTATCGCACCCTCTAGGAGTCTAAGTGGCTAGTGGCATTTCTGTCTTTTAATGAATTTTTTCGTTGTAGCGGGTTTTCTATTCTAAAAAACCCTTAGTATGAGAGTAGAGCATCTTGGTTCATTGTCTAGGTCTAGGCTCTCGTAGTAGAGTTTGCTCTTAGAGAGATCCTCACTCTCAAGAGTTTTTTTTTTTAATATGGACCATTTCTCGATTTATGCGTGTCATCCTTGCGCAGGGGCCATGCTAATCTTCTCTGTATCGTTCCAATTTTATCAGATGTCCCCGAAGGGACCACTCTCAAGAGTTGATATCAAGCATGTTTCAATAAGTTATATCTCGTATTTTTAATTCAATTGTTTGTTGATGATGGCCACATCTATCATAGTATGTGCATCTTGCAGTGTCTTGGTAGCACCTTTGGCTTGGTAGGGCGTGCTTCATGCAAGCTTTTATTATTGAGAAAATTGTATGTTTTTACTTTTTTATTTTTTTTCTTAATGTGCACTTTTAAATGATGTTAGGTGCTCATAATTTTATGGTTAGTGGCAGACTTCATATATAGAAAAATTATTTTCTAAGGGACTTTTAAAGATTCAATCTTTGTAAAGATTCAATCTTTAATTCTTACGTTAGAAAGAGTTACCTTATAGACATTTTATTCTTCTCTATGTAAATGTTGATCTTTACCCTTTTCCTTTTTTTAGCAGTATAGCTCTGTGTTATTTTTCATATGTATTAAATTGTTACATATACACACACAACCAACATACACACACACACACACACCACAACATACACACACACACACAACCAACCAACACACACACACACACACACACACCACAACATACACACACACACACATACAACCAACATACACACACACACAACCAACATACACACACACACACCACAACACACACACACACACACACACACACACACACACACACACACACAAGAAACCAACATACACACACACACACACACATACACACACACACACCAACAACACCAACAACACAAACACAGAACAAAAACAGCCCAAACAAACACACACACACCAATAGCAACACCAACACAAACAAACACACACAGACCAACATCAACACCAACACCATCAAATACACACACAAACATATACATACATGGAAACACACACACACACACACACACACACACACACACACACACACACACACACACACACACACACACACACACACACACCAACAGCACACACACACACACCAACAGCACACACAGCAACAACCCAAAGAAAAACACACAAATGAAGACACAAATGGATGCACAACTTAAAGTTCAAATGGAAGAACAGATGGCATGCCAACAACAAGAGATGCGAGCTCATTTGGAGCGTGTTGGCTACCCATTAACACTGCTAGAAAAACAATTTTTAGCCACATATTTTTTTGCCACGGTTTAGAAGTCATGGCATGACAATGGTTATGACCGCCACCAAGAAAGTGAATGGAGTTCCTTTGGTGTGATCGCACGTTCATAAAAAATGGTTCATATCCACTGTGTTCACTACCGCCACGCCAAACAAGCCCATTGTCCTTGAAAGAAATGTAATCTTTTGTATAATCATTATTGTTTTTTTGTTAATTATATTATTATAGAAGCGCCGACTTGTAGGCTTTGTGCAAATCATTGTTAGATTTTTTCTTTATATATTAAGCATTGATCATATTCATTTTCATTGCTATTATAGTGTCAAAGTTAAACTCAACATAATATATTTTCATTGTCCATCGTCTATTTTTCTAACCCTGATTTTTTTTTAATTTATTTAGATTTCTCTGGCATTAAATATGGATAAAAGTTGGATTGATTTGCAAAATAGAGCTTCATCTGAATACATTCAAGGTGTTGACAAGTTTCTGGATTATGCATATCAAAATAAAACAAATAATTTTGAGACTCGAATTTACTGCCCTTGCAAAAAATGTTGTAATACTTATCTGGTGGAGAGGGTCGTTGCTCGTGAGCATATAATTATAAATGAGTTTTTATCTAAGTACAAGATATGGACCGTTCACGGGGAATCATATTGTTATATATCTTGTAGTGGGGATGAGCAGCGTTCTGATTTTAGAGATGATATGATGGGGATGATACATGAAGCAATTGGAATTCCACCTATTGGTGCTAATTTGTCTGAGAATCCGCCATCATTAAGCAGTCCAAGAATGGATGGTCCTAACGAAGAAGATGCCAAATTTATAAAACTTGTTGAAGATGCAGAGTGACCATTGTACCCTAATTGTGTCAAGTATACATCATTGTCTTTCATAGTTAGGTTACTGCAAGGTAAAGTCATGCATGGATGGACAGTTACCTCATTTACGTGGCTATTGGAGTTTCTTATTGATGCTTTTCCGAACATAAAGATACCTAAGTCTTATTATGAATCTCAAGAGATTACTAAAGATTTGGGATTTTCTTATGAGACTTGGGATGCATGCCCCAACAATTGCATGATTTTTAAAGGAGATGATATTACACTTGAAAATTGTGAGATATGTGGCGAGTCACGATACAAACAACTCAATGACAATGGAAGTAGCATGCAAAATACAATTACAAAAATTCCAGCAAAACAAGTAAGATATTTTCCTTTGAAACCGAGATTTAAGAGGCTATTCATGTCATCAAAAACTACAAATTACATGCGATGGCATGCAGAGGAACGTACTAATGATGATACTATGAGGCACCCAGCTGACTCTCCAACTTGGAAAAAGTTTGATAAAGATTATCCTCAATTCGCAGCAGAGTGTCGCAATATTAGACTTGGTTTGGCATCTGATGGGTTTAATCCATATAGAACCATGTCCATTGCTCATAGCACATGGCCAGTTGTTTTAGTTCCTTATAATTTACCACCATGGATGTGCATGACACAATCTTTTCTCTTTCTTACAGTACTAATTGATGGACCGAAAGGACCTGGTAATAAAATTGATGTTTATCTTCAACCATTGATTGATGAATTGAATGAATTATGGAATGATGGTGTGGCAACATATGATGCACCAAAAAATCAGATGTTTACTCTACGTGCAGCATTATTTTGGTCAATCAATGACTATCCTGCATATGCAAACTTATCAGGATGGAGTACAAAAGGTCAGTATGCTTGTGCAAATTGTAATTTGCAAACTAAATCACAGTGGCTAACAAATGGTAGAAAATATTGTTACTTGGGTCATCGTCGATGGTTACCCAGTGGGCACAGGTTTCGAAGAGATAAGGCAGCTTTTAATGGATGTCGCGAATTTGAAGCGAAACCTCCTATGTTAAAGGGAAGTGATATCACGACACAACTGAATGATGTACTTACTGAGTACAAAAAGGATGATCTTAAAAAGAGGAAGAGAGAAGATAATCGTAGAATTAGTAATATTGGTCAAAAAAAGGGTTGGAAGAAAAAAAGTATCTTCTTTGAATTGCCATATTGGGAGAGTTTTTAAGCACGTCATTTCATTGATGTAATGCACCAAGAGAAGAATATGTGTGAAAATTTGCTTTATACAATATTGAATGTTGTAGGAAAATCAAAAGATGGCTTAAAAGCAAGACAAGATTTAAAAGAAATGGGTGTTCGAACAAAATTGAACCCACAACACCTTGCATCCGGTAAGGCCTTCTTACCTGCAGCTCGATTTTCAATGAATAAAGTACATCAAGATATTTTCCTACAAGTGTTAAAAAACATCAGAGTGCCAGATGGTTATGCATCTAATATTTCTCGATGTGTACATTTGAAAGAGAGAAATATTTGGGGTCTTAAGAGTATGATATGCATATTCTTATGCAACAATTCCTTCCAATAGCCATAAGAAAAGTATTGCCACCAGATGTTGTGAAGGTTTTTATTGAGTTATCTAATTTCTATAGACAATTGTGCTCAAAGGTTATTAAGCATGTTGACTTGAAGATCATACAAGAGCGCATAGTTCTTACACTATGCCATCTTGAAAAGATATTTCCACCTTCTTTTTTTGATATTATGGAGCATCTAACAATACATTTAGCTGAAGAGGCCTCCGTTGGTGGTCCGGTGCAATTTTGATGGATGTACCCTATTGAAAGGTAATTAACATTTCAAATACTTGAATATATATATATATTATAGTTTTTATTAACTTATTGTATATATTGGAATTAGGTATCTACTTACCTTGAAGAAATATGTTCGTAACCGTGCTCATCCAGAAGGTTCTATTGCGAAAGGATATCTAATGGAGGAATGTATGAACTTTTGTGAACGATATCTTGATGGCGTTGAAACAAAATCTAATCGACAAAATAGAAATTATAATGGAGGTCATGACATTGGTCGTCCTTTTAAAAAGGGGAAAAGGGTACAACTTGATGAGGTTTCTTGGACACAAATGCATCGTCATATTCTTTTCAACACAGATGCAATCACACCTTTTCTAAAGTGAGTTGTCATATTTTTCCTATCAATCTACTTTGATGTTACTTTTTTAATATCAAAATGTCTTCTTATATAGGAAGCACATCGAAGAACTTAAAAAGACAATGCCTCGTATGACCGAACATCAAATTGATAAAGCTCATAATGAATCATTTCATTCATGGTTTAAACAATATGTAAGTTCTTCAATATATTAATGGAGATCAAATTTTTAATGAATCATTTCATTAATTTCTTTCAAGTTTTGACTATCTCTGTAGGTTAGGTCTATTGACATCAATCTATCCAAAGAAGTTGAACATCTTAGTGAAGGTCCTGATAATTGGGCATGGAGATATGATGGATATTTTATTAATGGATTTCGTTTTCGCACGAAGTACAAAGATCATAAAAGAATTACCCAAAATAGTGGCGTGGTGCTTAAAGCAAGTACAACTAGTTATGCTAGCTCCAAAGATAAAAACCCACGTGTAGGGGGTGTCACTTACTATGGAAGGTTAACAGATATTTTTGAGATTCGTTATAGTAATGATTTTATATTCATCCTATTTAAGTGTGATTGGGTTGACCCTCAAGTTGGAAAAAAGCTAGATGAATTTAGTTTCACTCTTGTGAACTTCAATCATTTGATGTATAAACAAAATAAAATGATAGACGAGCCTTTCATATTAGACACTCAAGCAGAGCAAGTTTGTTACATCAAAGATCCTCTAGAACCAGATTGGGAAGTCGTTATGAATGTGGCAGCTCGAGATTCATTTGATGTTGAACCTCAAGTAGAACCATTAAGCCGACAACATTTGGATGAAACAATATGTGTACGCGATGATGATACTAATTGGGTTAGGGAAGGAGTTGATGGCGATGTTGTTGATGATATGCTTTTAGAAGTTGATGATGAAATGACTAATGAAGATTAATATTGTATGTTATCTTAATTTTTAGATTTACAAATTACTATGCTTAGTCATTTAATATGTAGTTCTTTAGAATTATATTTGATTAAATAATGTAATTTGATTTATGAACTTTTTATAGGTATGGGGAAGAAAAATACTCGAGGAAAAACTATGAATGACAAGTTGCAACTCTCTCAATCCGTCGCCGCACATTCAATCTCCCAGCCTAATACAAATCCTGCACCAATATCCCAACCCGTCACCACTCTACATTCAATTTCACGTGCAACTGCACAACCTACACCAGTTTCCCAACCCATTGACACATCACATTCACTTGAGAATGCAGGTATTTCGAATCATATTTTTTTTTTTACTTTTGTATTATTATAACTTAATTTAATTATTGACATTTTTTAATACAGATCTTCAAAATTCTTGTGAGAGTATTAATAAAAAAAGAGGTCGAGGTCATGCACATGGCATCCCAATGTGGGGGACAGGTGGGCGATTTCATGTTGATTTTGATAGATTTGGGTACCCTACAGGCAAGAGCGAGCAACCATTTGTTAGCCAACTCGGTATATTAGCTAGAAATGGGTTTAAACTGCCACTCACATATCCACGATGGACGGATATACCCGATGACATGCTTGATGCTATATGGAGAGAGGTGCAGGTATGTTACTTTATTATTTTTTTCATTAATGAATGTCACATATAAAATAAACTCAATTTTATTCAATTCCTTTTCTTTGAGTAAATGTAGGAAAATACAGATGTTCCTCTAGATTTTCGAAGTAAATGCTTGCATTCAATTGGAATGCGGTGGAGAGAGTGGAAATATCACGTTAAGCGTGATAACTATGATATATATACGAATGATGAGGAGCGCCTTGCCATTGTTCCAAATCGTGTTATTTCTGATCAATGGAGAACTCTTGTCCAATATTGGGGACAAGAATCTGTTAGAGTGGTATCAAAGAAAAACAAAATCAATCGTGAAAATCTTGGAGGATACCATAAAATGGGGAGGACCTCATTTCGCTCTGTTCGATTGGAGGTAAAATCTAAAATATATTTATATAATGCATATATGATATCACAATTTTTTAATTTTTGTTATTGTTTTAGATGGAGAAACAAGGTAACCATCATGTAGATAGAATTAATGTTTTTATAAGAACACGAACAGATAAGAAGGGCAAAATTGATTTTGAAGCTCAGGAGGCCATTGTATGTTCCCATTTCTTTTTTCTCATAACTAATTTCAAAATAAAGTCAAAATATTGGTAACATTTCTTATTTTTATATCTTCATACCACAGGAAGATATGAACATGCTTCTTGAAAAGGTGCCTGAGGAGGAGCGCACCGCAGAATATAGAGATTCATGCTTCACTCAGGTGGTGGGAGAGGATGGACATGGGCGTTTGCGTACGTGGGGATTAATGAGGAAAAAAGATCTTAATTTACAACCTAGTCATGAAGCGGTTGAGTCAATCCGTTCTCAGCTTCGAGAGGAAATGCAATCTCAGTTTGATGTTCAAATTGCCCAAATGAAGACAGAAATGGAGGCACAAGTTAAAGTTCAAATGGAAGAACAAATAGCACGCCTACAACAAGAGATGCAAGCTCATTTGGCGCGTGTTGGCTACCCATTGACATCGACAACACCCTCTTCTAGAAGCCGAGCAGATCCTTCGATACCTTCTAGCACTGGACAAGTAAGTAGTATTTTTTATTACTCATTTAATTATTAATATGTTTAACATATCTCTAATGTATAATTTTTTAGGTTGGGGATGAAAATAGCGCTCACGAAGATGCGGAATTTCAGCAGATGTTGCACTACCCAAATTAAAGACTTTAATGTTGATCCACTTATGATAAATAATTTCAAAATTTTGAAACACTTTTGATTTCGCTTTTGTGTGGTGAATTTATTTTGAGCAATTCAATTCAATTTGCTTAATCATGATGGGGCCAATCCAAAATTCTTTCCCTCGTGCAAAACCAAAATTCGGAATATATATGAAGAGTTGCTCACTTGCATTTTTTATAGCATTAAGCTGAACGAGAAGACAATCTATATATGGAGCTCTTCTTACTTTGTTAGAATGAACAACAAGTTCAATTTTGATCCAAACATCATGATGTTCTAATTTGGTGTGCCGTTTATGCATGTGTGTGCTGCTATTAAAAACTGCATGTTGCAGTTTTATAAAAACTCACTCCTTTTCTTGCTAAAGCTATGGTGGATCTAACTTAAATTCACTATCTGAATCAATCAAATTGCTATGAATTGGTTGGTATAAATGATGCTAAAGATTTTTTGGCTACTCGGAGGGCTATGGAAATTGTCGGGATTAGCTCACAGGAACAGGTATATATTGTTTTCATTGTACATCCTTTCTATTATGATGGTGAAATTTATTTGATTATAATCTGGCCTACTCCATCTTCCAGGATGCGATTTTTAGGGTTGTTGCAGCTATTCTTCATGTAGGAAACATTGATTTTGCCAAGGGCCAAGAAATTGATTCATCTGTTCTCATGTATTCATTTGTGCAGGTTTTGGTTGACGGTAGCTCATCCTCTCCTTCCTGTCAAATTAATTTCTCCTGGCACAGCAGCTGATGGGTAAGTGATTTACATGGAATCAGCTGGTGGTGTTATTTCTTATTCCCATGATGTTAACTCAGCTTCATACTGTATTATCTCCTCTATTGACTTTTATTCTACTTTCATGCTGGAAATATTTTAGCCAAGTTGTTATTTTCACTTATATTATGTATAGTGTATTTGTTTAGTGTTCTATTAATCTGGAGTGTTTATCTTTTTTATTTATTAGTTGGCATCAAGTGAAGGGGAGCCTTGGCGCACCGGTTGAGGTGTTGCCGTGTGACCTCAGACCTTGACTCCGTTTGGGGGAAATTATTTTCACCGGTCAAGCGGTTACGACCGTAACCGCTTGACCGGTGAAAATAAGTCCCCCCAAACCCAGAATAGTTGTGATAAAATATATTGTATACAGTGTATTTGCTAAGCCGTGTTCTATTAATCTGGAGTGTTTATCCACTTATTTATTAGTAGGCATCATGTGTATAAATGAAAAGCTGACTCCAAATAGTTGTGATAAAGTCATTGATAATGATGATAATATGATGCGCTTGAATACTTGTGTAACACCTCAAGAAGCACTGAACAATATCGGATGGATAAATAAATATTCATAAAGCCGATCTCAAGTTATTGATATTGTTCTTCATGTTGATGGTGATTGATACAAATATTTGTCCAATCGATTCTTCTACATTTCTGTTGTTCTAAGTTGTTTTTTAAAATTTGTCATGTGCATTAAACTAGAGACAGTGTTATCTGTGGTGTTCCATGTGCTCAACGTTTCGACAGTACAAGAAGTCTGAAGTTTAGAAAAGTTCGTTCATTATAATCATTAGCCTAATCTCAACTATTCAGAAACAACTTTATGAACCTATTTTCTTTCTCATTAAAAGATCCACTCTTTTTAATTATGCTGAAAGGTCTCTTTTCTCATTTGCCCTTAAAAAAGTAAATTTTTTTTAATTATATTGTCAATAGAAAGGTAACACATTGTATTACGTCGTTTGGATGCTTCTTGCGGATGCTACGATCCACAGGCACGCAAAATTATCCCTTGAAAACATGCTTAGAATTATCTATTTTCCAAAGTATTTCTGCTTTTTTATGCTTTTTTTTAACCCTTCCACGGACCCTCGCTGCGCGGGGATGCTTTGTGCACCGGGCTGCCCCTTTTTTTTTATGCAAAGAAGGTCCTACACAGACAATTGTTAGTGACAGTAAACTTCTATATAATTTTTGTATTGAAATATTTAAGGAAAGTTGAAACAACATTAATTTGTTTTATTCGGAGTTAGCTTCCCAATCAACCACCCATTTTCTCACATTTTTAAAATAAAATGCTTGAAAAAAAGAATGCATTCACATATATTTATTATCAAGAGATGGAGCGACTAATGGATTTATGAACTTTCCACTTGTACAATCCTTATTCCTGATCATCTATATTATATATTAAAGAATCTGCCATTTTGATCTGCTTTTTTTATTTTCCAGTTTTACCCCTATCATTTTCTCCTAATTACATTTTTAGCCTATAGTTATTATTTATAGCATGATATGTTAATAAATACTTGTACATTTGTTTGATCGAGACATATTATGTGGTCACTATGGACGGATAGAAAAATCTATCCTAGCTCTTATAAAGCTACTATGTGCATTTTGTTATGGTACTAATGTTTTTGGTATGTGTTTTAGGTCAAACCCAATACAGTCTGTGGAAAGAGTTTATCCTCTCTCAAGAGCAGACAGAGAATTGTTACAGAGATCTGATTATGATCTACGGGTTGAGTTTAGTTGCGTTTTGCTACACTCTTTAGTTCTGTTTCATAACAATTTTGGGGTTAACTAGAAACTTCTCCCTTGGGTAATGACCTGCTCACCTGCCTAGTAATATGATTTGATTTATTGAATTTGTGTTGCTACATTGTATATCTACCACCAGGATACCTCCCTTATTAAGCATATGAGGAATTTAATGAACACACAATCCATGTCGTGATTAAAAAAAAGGATAGAAGCCCAAATAATTGTCGATTACAGTTAGTCCTTGTTGCTTTACTTTTCTCACATATATGGACATATAAACACACTTTAATTAAAAAACATGCACTTCTATATCTATACATTTGTACACACTTATGGATATTTAGATATAGATGCACCTTTCCACTTATGCGTAAAATGCATGATGCCTATGGTCCCAATTTTGCTTTCTGATTCCCTGCCCTATTCTATGGTACCACTAGAAATGTTTGGCTATCCTTTTCTGCTTTTCCGGTATACTTTCCATCTCTTAATAATATATTTCACCATTTATGATTCTAGTACTGAAGTTGAGCTTATATTGCAGCATTGATATCGTCACTATTAATGATAAAAGGATTGGCATTAGAACTAGTGTATTGGAGGAGAAAGTCACAGCTTGTTACATACTTTGTTGTTATGCTGATGAACTCAAGGAGGGTTTCTATCCATGGATTGATCAGGTTTGTTTATTTACGCTAATATTTCCGATGTTTTCCTTTGTGCAAATCAACTGGGACCACTTGCTCTCTTATTTTTGTAGTGAAATAACGTGTAGGTTGTTCCTGCTTTGGTTCCTCTATTGAAATTTTATTTCCATGAACAAGTCAGAAGAGCAGCTGTTGCAGGTACTTCCGGGAATCCCTGCAGTGGCAATGGCTATTGCAGTTGTTTGCTTCTTTATCGGCACACCATTGTACAGACACCAAAAACCTGGAAAATAGTTGTTGATAGTCAAGTGTGAAGGGAACTTAAAAGAAGAGGGGGGGGGGGGGGGGGGGGGGGGGGGAGAAAAGAAGAACACGAAGAACTTTCAATTCATTCAAAACAAACCACACACGTTCTTACTAACATTACATCCAGCAGAAGTTCTTGCAGGAGAAAGTTTTTTCAAGGAGCAACTCTCACTCATTTCATTACGACGGAAGAAAAAAACGAACACACATACAAATACAAGCTGGGCTTGGACCTTGACAGGGTGCACACGGCCCAAGCAACAGGACAAGACACACTTAAAGCCCTACTTTTACTTCTTAGTGTTTGCTACCTGCAGCTGACTTTCCTCTTCTGTCTTGCACAGGTTTTGATCTTCTTCTCCTTCACCTTTCACACACCGCTGGTCCCTGGAGGTGCAGATGTCGGGACTGGCATCCAACACCCTCCCGCACTCGCGACTATCTGCCATCATCAATTTTGCCCTCAGATCTGTGAAAGGGAAAAGAGGAAGAGGCTTAGTGAGAACATCGGCAAGTTGGTTCTTCGATTGACAATAGATGAGTTCGATTTCTTTCTGATTCACTAGGTCACGGGTGTAGTGCATTTTGATTTCGATGTGCTTGGATTTGTTGTGGAAAACTGGGTTCTTTGCGAGGGAAATAGCTGAGGTATTGTCGACTAGCATCTGAGTCGGTTCATGAATCACACCAGTTAGCTCACTAAGCAATTTCTTAAGCCAAACTGCTTCCTTTGCTGCTTCACACAGAGCAGTATACTCTGCCTCTGTAGAGGACAGAGCTATTGTCTTCTGCTTCCTGGTGGCCCAGGAGATTGGGTTTTTCCCAAGTAAGAAGAGGTAGCCCGATGTGCTTCTTCTATCATCTGTGCATCCGGCCCAGTCACTGTCAGAGTATCCCTTTATGTTCAAGTTTCCTCCTTGAGTATACTTCAGTCCCATGGATTTTGTTCCATTGACATAGCGCAAAATTCTTTTTACGCCCGCCAAGTGTTTGCTGCTGGGTGCCTGCATGAACCTTGACATGATGCTAACAGCAAGTTCAATATCAGGGCGAGTATTGGTCAGGTACATTAGAGACCCAATCATACTTCTGTAGAGCTCTGGATTTACCTTCTCTTCTTCGTCTTCCTTGCTGAACTTCTCTCCTGTTACCATGGGAGTGGGAGTAGGCCTTGAGTTTGACATTTCAAAACGGGTAAGGAGCTCCTCTGCATACCTGTGTTGGGTTATATAAGTGATGCCTGGGGTTTGATAGATTTGGATTCCAAGGAAGTAGCGTGCTAATCCAAGGTCTGTCATCAGGAAGACAGTCTTAATGTGTTCACGAAAATCATCAATGGCATTCATATTGGAACCAGTGATAAGAAGGTCATCCACATATAAGGAGACAATTAGGCATTCATTATTGTCATCACGTTTGATGTACAATGCAGGATCACAGCTAGTTCTTTGGAATCCACATCCTATCAAGTGTGAGTCGATTTTGAAGTTTCATGCACGAGGAGCTTGCTTTAAGCCATATAAGGCCTTTTTTAAGCGCAGCACTTTGCCTTCTTCTCCTTCCTTAACATACCCAGTGGGTTGATCCACATACAGTTCTTCTTCTATGTTCCCATTCAAAAATGTTGATTGTACATCCATTTGGAAAACTGGATATTGGAAATGAGTAGCAATAGCAAGAAACATACGAATGGACTCAAATTGTGCCACCGGAGCAAATGTTTCAACATAATCAATTCCTGGCATTTGGGCATATCCCTTGGCCACTAACCTTGCTTTATATTTTTTAACTTCTCCAATCTCATTGTATTTTACTTTGTATAACCATTTCAGCCCAATGGTTTTCTTGTTGGCTGGAAGATCAGTCAGTTCCCAGGTATCATTGCATTCAATTGCTTTCAATTCTTCATCCATGGCCTTGACCCACTGAGCATTGGTAGCTGCTTCAGGATATGTGGATGGCTCCTGAACAAGTAAGACAATACTACAATTCTGATAGATGTCTGAAATCAGCTTATACTTTTTCTGTGGTGAAGGGGATGATGACTCATCACTGCTTGAGCCTGGATTTGAGGTATCAATCTCATCACATGGAGGAACAGGAACTGGGAAGGAGGGCTCAGGCTCATCAGCAACAAGAGTGTGTTGGTCCTGAGCAACCCCCAGCCCTGGAGTCTGACCCGGAACAGAATGCCAATTCCAAGTTTTACTCTCATCAACTATCACATGTCTAGCTATTATGAGCTTCTTCTTATCTGGGTTGTACACACGGTAGCCCTTTGAGTTTTCACTGTAGCCAATAAGGATTCCAGAGGCTGCCTTTTCTTCAAACTTATCTCTGTTGACATGTGGCTCAAGGCAGAATACAAGACTGCCAAATGTTCTTAGGTGACTGATGTTGGCCCTATTCCCAGTCCAGGCTTCAATTGGGGTTAGATTGTGGAGGGCACGACAAGGAGCCCTATTGAGGAGGTAAGTGGCAGTCACAATGGCCTCTGCCCAGAATTCCTTGGGTAGGTCTCTGTGTTGGAGTAAGCATCTTGCCATCTCTACAATTGTCCTATTCCTTCTTTCAGCAATTCCGTTTTGCTCTGGGCAGTAACTGACTGTTAGCTCTCTTCTTATCCCATGTTCTTGACAGAAATCATCAAACTCATGATTGACAAATTCACCCCCTCTATCAGTACGTAGGGTTTTAATTTTTGAGTTAGTCATGTTCTCTACAAGAGCTTTGAAACCTTTGAACTGTTTAAAGCTATCAGATTTATGCTCAAGTGGGTAAACCCACATCATTCTTGTGAAATCATCCACAATTAGAAGGAAGTATCGTTTTCCAGATATTGATGGTGTGCGAGATGGCCCCCAAATATCAGCATGGATGATATCAAGAGGGGATGCAGATTTTTTATCTGCTTGTTTGGGAAAAGGAAGTCTGTGGATTTTGTTTTTTTGCACAAGTGTGGCATATAGGTTGATTTGAAACAATTTTAGGTAGGCCAAGCACTAACTCATGAGTATGAAGATGTTTGAGATCATCAATGTTGAGATGGCCATACCTGTGGTGCCAGATCTGACTGGAAGAATCTTCCACAGCCCTCATGTTTTGACAAATGTGAGGGAGAGAGAGAGGAAACACCTTGTTGCTTGACATCTTGACTTTGGCCAGAATCTGAGAGGACTTTCTTTCAACAATGCTGCAATGCCCTTCATCAAATGTAAGTTTGTATCCTTTGCTGAGAAGTTGACCTACACTGAGTAGGCTATGGGCCAGCTCTGGTACAAATTGCACTCCACTGATGTATTTAATCTGTCCAGATTTGGTTCTAACCATAATAGTGCCCTTGCCCTTGATGTGTATAGATTTTCCATCCCCAAGTATGACCTGTGAGCTTTCACTTTCATCAAGGTGAACAAATGCCTCTCTGATGTGGGTCATATGATTAGAACACCCGCTATCAAGGTACCACACATCATTGGTTTCACCAGCTTCTACTCCCCCTGAATAAAACACAAAGTCCTCTTCATCTTGGCCTTCAAGATGAGCTTCTTCTGTTGTCATGTTAGCAACCTTTTGTTTGGACCAACAGTCCTTGGCAAGGTGAGTTGGTCTTTTGCACTTCTTACACCTATAGTAGCAATGCTCAGCATCATGATTGTATCTCTTGCACAGCTCACAAAATAGGGGTGCTCCTGCAGTGTTTTTCCCTTTTTTCATTAGAGCTTGGACCTGTGACCAAGGTCCTGGTGGGCTGAATGTTCACTTTACTTTGGAAGGCCTGCTCCAGAGATTGACACTCATACCTCTTAACTCTCTCCTCATGAGCTTGAAGGGAACCAAGGAGGTCAGTAAGGGATAGAGTTCCAAGATCTTTAGTTTCTTCAATGGTAGTCACAATAACTGCATACTTTTGAGTGAGAGTTTTGAGGATTTTCAAGATGACCTTTTTCTCTTCTATAACATCTCCAAAGTTCTTTATCTGATTGGTGAGTAAGGAAATCCTTGAAAAGTATGAGTGAGCATTGTCACTCTCCTGCATTCTCAGGGTGTCAAACTCCTGCCAAGTGTTTTGGAGTTTGATGGCAATCACCTTAGTAGACCCCTGGTACTCAGTTCTAAGAGTTTCCCAAGCCTCCTGAGCAGTTTCAGCCCCCATGATTTTTTGAAAACCGCTCCGTCCGATTCCTTGCTGAATGTACAGGAGTGCCTTGGCATCTCTCTTGATATTTTCAGCATAGGCTGAAGCTAGAGCTGGTTCCCAACCAGTGAGAGGATTTGCATCAGTTGGTTTTGGAAAGCCAACTTGTATGAGGTCCCAAAGTCCCTGAGAGATGAAAAGTGTGCGCATTTGAACTTGCCACACCTCAAAGCTCTCACCTTCAAAGATGGGGACTCCTGCTGGGGAGAAGGTAGAGTTGGTAAAGCTTGATGATGCCATATGATGAGTCGGAGAGGGGACAGGCACCAAGAGCAAAGATCAAACGAAGAGAACAGAAAATAGGACCCTCTTAAATTCTGATGGCAGAAAGCAAGAGCCAACCTCCCTCTGATACCATGAAGGGAACTTAAAAGAAGAGGGGGGGGGGGGGGGGGGGGGGGGGGGGGAGAAAAGAAGAACACGAAGAACTTTCAATTCATTCAAAACAAACCACACACGTTCTTACTAACATTACATCCAGCAGAAGTTCTTGCAGGAGAAAGTTTTTTCAAGGAGCAACTCTCACTCATTTCATTACGACGGAAGAAAAAAACGAACACACATACAAATACAAGCTGGGCTTGGACCTTGACAGGGTGCACACGGCCCAAGCAACAGGACAAGACACACTTAAAGCCCTACTTTTACTTCTTAGTGTTTGCTACCTGCAACTGACTTTCCTCTTCTGTCTTGCACAGGTTTCGATCTTCTTCTCCTTCACCTTTCACACACCGCTGGTCCCTGGAGGTGCAGATGTCGGGACTGGCATCCAACAAAGTGGAATAAAACTGTAAATGAGAAGGTAGATGCTTTGTGTAGCAATAATCAAAATTAATGTCCATCTAAATACAGTTTCATATGCTTGTATTTATGCTCATGAAGCATACTTTAGAAGACATAAATTGAGTTCTTTATGAACAAATTATGACATGTCCGCCTACTGATTGTAGTCTGTGCTTGAAATATTTGGTTAATTATTATGCTTCTTTTCTGTTACATTTTATTTTTGAATTATTTTCATATTTTTAAAAAAAATCAAAAACAACATTTGCCACGGTATTAAACCGTGGCTATAGATTTTTCTAAAAAAAATCGGAAATACTATTAGCCACGGCATAAACCGTGGCTAATAGGTGCAAAATTAGCCACGGTCCTAGATCGTGGCTAATAGTATGTATTAGCCACCGCATAGTGCCGTGGTTAATAATCATGATATTTGCCACGGCACTATGTGGTAGCAAAAGAACCAATTACATGCATGGGAATACAATTGCCACGAGGAGAAACCGTAGCTAAAACTGTAGGTATTAGCTACGAAATTTTTTTCCGTGGCAAATACCTTTAGCCACGGCCAATCCGTAGCTACAACTCTTTCTCCACGCGACCTTTAGCCACGAATTTTTTCCGTGGCTAAACCGTGGCAAAAAATCTTTAGCCACGGTTTTAGACCTTTTGCCACGGCAAATTACCCTGGCAAAAAACCTGTTTTCTAGTAGTGCTTACTTCGTAATTTTTAGAGTATGTATCTTCTCTATCTCTCTGGATTTTAACCATATTAATTTGTTCTTTTAGATCCTTAATTTCTTGTTTAGCTTTTAGTTGATCTAGACACATTCCCATAAAATCATTTCTGAAATTATCACTTTGAAAATCTATTTCATCAAAAATGCTTACCTCATCCTTATCCTCAGATTCCTCTATGAGAATAAGGCTATCTTCTTTTTCATCTTCAGAAGATATGCTTTCTTCTGATCCTGTCTCACTCCATGATTTAGCATCATCATTCTTTGAGCCTTCAAGGGTCATTAAGCATAGGTCTTCTTGCTTAGACTCTTCATTGTCACTCTTAGAAGAGGAGCTGTCCTCTGAGTCTGTTTCACTCCAGGCTTCAGCAATAAAGCCTTTTTCTTTCTTCTTCCCCTTTTTTTTGAGATCTTTCTTTTTCAGATCTTTCTTTGTCTCAGCATTCTCTGGACATTCTGGGGCAATATGTCCAGGTTTCCAATAAGAATAACAAACAATTTCTTTAGTAGGAGTTTTGTCATACCTTGGTTTTGACTCTCTCCTTCTTGATCCACCTGTCCTGACCCATTTCTTGAATTTTCTGGCCAGGAAACTGAATAGTTCTTCTTCAGTGACAGAGCTTCCTTCTTTTGTTGCTTTTAAGGCAATGTTCTTATCTTTTGAAGAAGTTAGGGTGTTTTCTCTTCTCTTCTTCTCTTCTCTAGTTTTCAGCAATTGCTCATAGGATCTGAGTTTTCCTAAGAGAGCATCTGTTGAAATTTCCCTTTGTCCTCTTGTGTCTCTTATTGACCAAATCCTTGAGTCCCATGAACTTGGGAGACTCATCAGCAATTTGTCATTGATCTCTGTGAGAGAGATTTATCTATCTAAGTCCCTTAGTTGATTGATGATCAGACTGAATCTGTCATATATCTCAGAGATGCTTTCTTCATTCTTCTTTTGGAAGTTCTCATATTGAGAGATCAATAGAGCCTTCCTATCTTTCCTTTCATCAGCACTTCCTTCTACCATCTTTATGAGAGCCTCCCAAATTTCTTTGTCTGATTCACAATCAACAACACTTTGAAAGATTTCATCAGAGAGGGTTGAGACAAGAATGTTCATAGCTTTTAAATCATATGACCTTGTCTTCTTCTCCTCATCTGTCCACTCAGATCTTGGGACAAGTGTTTGAGTTATGTTGCCACTTGAATCCTTTCAATAAGGCTTGGGAGGACCTATCAAAGTAACATTAAATAATTCATCATCAATAGAGTTCATGTAAATTCTAATTCTTATTTTCCAAACTGCAAACTTTTCAAGATTGCACATCGGAGGTCTGGTGGAAGCATAATATTTGATTTGTGCCATGTGAAAAATAGTTTTTATGAAAGAAATATATATATATAAATAAGAGGTAGGATCTTTTTGATCAAGTGGTTAACCTTATTAGATCAACCTCCCTCTGATACCAATTGAAAGTGCACAGTTAACCTCACTAGAATTCTCTAGAGGGGTGGGGGGGGGGGGGGGGGGGTGAATAGAGATTTACAATATTTTGTGCAAAGTAATATATATATATATATATGTGTATGATCACAGATTAGAGCTTCCCACACACCAACAAGAATTAAGCAAGCAAAGAAAATAAATGCAAGAAGAAAATTCACAGCACAACACAAAGAAATATAGTGGTTCCCCAAACTTTGGGTAGTCCACTCTTCTACCCCCTTGGTAGGAATTCACTATCTTGCAGTGAGTCTTTTGATAAGGAGACTCTTAGAACCACCCTGAGTCTTTTGATAAGGAGACTCTTAGAACCAACTGAGACTTTTGAAAAGGAGACAATAAGAACCAGTACAACTGAATTTTTTGAAGAGAGATTCTAAAAACTCTTTTACAATGTTAAGAATAAGAAAAAGAAAGAATAATAAAGAAAAGAAAGAATCTTCTTCCTAGCAAGAAGATTGGAAGCACAAGAAGTAGTGAATTAAATCTCCCTTCTATAGTGAGAAGGAGATTGTAAGCTTTTCAGAATTTTGCAACAGTGTGGCTTTAGAAGCAGGAGAAGAAGAATGCTTGATGCTTGCTGCAGGAATCTTTCTCAATTCTCTTTCTTTTTACTTGGGAGCTTTTCCTCTTTTCAAATGTAAAAATGGTGGATCACTAGTTGTTTGTCTTTGCCGACCTCCTTTGTTATTTATAGCTCTGTTCATTAAAATAACACTATAGGAGAGTAATCAATTAGCAGGTAGAGTATTAGAAAGAAATAGAAATTTCCATAACAGATATCCATAGAAGGAAAGTATTCAATCTGATTTCAAATAATGTCCATAAAAGGTTTAATCAATTTAGCCAAGAATCTATTAGAGGAAAGAATGATTCAGAACGGCTATAAAGAATAAATTGATTCTATATAAATCAGATCTATAAAAGAAGGAAAGAGATCTGGCGATTTTTGAATTAAACATAGAAATCGACGTTGTTGAAACCGATTTCTCGGTCCCTCGTAGAGCTCGGGGCCCACATCGAGATGAGGGGCGGCTAGCCCTTACTGATCCCTCGAGGAGGGTAGACGGAAGATTAAGAAATTGACTAAGACCTTAGTCGCAGCGAGGAGGTCCCTCCACTAACCCGGAAGATCGTTGAGCGCTTCCCCTCCCAAGCCAAAGCTGAGACTCGGGCACCTTGGAGAGCTCTGGAAATGCTATCCAAAGAAAGCCTGAGGAGAGGGAAGCTGAAAAATGAGATCCCCTCCAAAGGTGCCCTTAAGGTCCTATTTATAGATTTTCTGATCTGGTCTGCAAATAACAGAATTTCGCCTTTAGATTTTACTATCTGCACCCCAAATGGGTCTGCTAACAGCCAAGCTCTGCTGTTTGGAGAGGCTAAGGGCAGACCACCGAGGGTAAAATGGTAAGTTGACCCTAATGATTTATGGATAAGGGATTGCGAGAACCTTACTATTGGAGCTCTCGCCGGCCTTCTCGCAGATCCTGCCCGCGACATCTCTTCTAGGGGTCGCCTTGCGAGAACCCCGCTGAAGGAGCTCTCGCGAGTCCTCTCGCAAATACTGCCCGCGGCGTCTCTTTTGGAGGGTCGCCTTGCGAGAACCCTGCTGAAGGGTCGCCTCGCGAGGACCACGTTGGCCCATTTTTGGTGGTCTGTCGAGGTCTCGTCGGCTGGGGGCCAATCTCGGCGAGGTCTGGATCTCGCCACTCCCGTCTTTCTCGATTTCCTTACCCGGCGAATATCGGGGTTGTACACAATCCCCGCTCTTTGCGAGGACTAATGTCTTCGCGAAGAATCGTCCAACCCCTGATATTCGACCGCTCCCGGACGACTTGTCAGGAATCTTTGGTGGGACCCACCATGTAGGCTATAAATATCGTCCCGAACCCCCACTGGCGCGCGCCGTTCCTTTTCTTCCCCTTCTTATTTTAGCTGCCTGGAGATGCCGATTTCCGAAGAAGCAGAGGCTCGCCTGAGGGCGATGAGAGCTGGCGGGCTGCCTTCCACGACCAAGGTACCCGCCTGGGTGAACCGGCCGCCCCCCGTTCAATCGCTGAAGGTCAAGAAGGCGAAGGCGGCTCGTCGCTCCGGCGACGACTCTGTGATGCTGGACTCCTCCCCGGATGATCGTCGCCCCGAGAAGGTATGAACTACTCGAGTTCACGTTAATAAATCGCTCCTCATTAATTTCTACTCGCAGGATGCTTTGCCGAGCGAGAACATTGGAGAACCCGCCGAGAGGTCTCGCAAGAGTCCGCAGGCGGATCTGAACCTCGCTGGGAAAGATGTCACCGGTATGATCTTAATCTCGCATACCGTAATACTTCTGTCAACCGTATATGACCTCCGCTACTCTTTTCTTTCAGTCTCGCCCCTAAAGTCCCCGGCCCGCCCGTCGTCGCGGCCGCCATCTCCGCCTCCTCCAGATAAAATCATAGATAAGCCCGAGTTCCAGCTCCTGACGAGCGAGGAGACCGGTGGCTCCGCACCGCCAAAGATTCCCCCGACCAACAGCACAGCTTATCCCGCCGGCCTAGGCAAATCTCTCTACCCTCACTATGGTAATGTGTTCCAGGGCCGCCCTTCGGGTTCTCGCCCCCCTCTCGGTAAGCGTTATGGCCTCGCCGAAACTCTGCGTGATCTCGCGCTCGTCATCTAACCTTTTAAAATCTTGCGAACAATGGCGAAAATCCGCATACCGATTCCGAACTGGGCGATGACGAGATGTCTCCCCTTCCTGACCAGGTGGAGGAATTCTTAGGGGATCCGCGAGATCCGGAGACGATGAAGCAGCGAGCCGCGGAGCTCTTGAGGAAGCATGGGCGAATGCTGATGGATCTCAACATGCAGGCGAGACGGGAGAGGGAAGCCGCGGAGGATAGGCACGCGGTCCTGATGGAGGAATGCGCGAGGCTCCGGCAAGCGAGACAGCGCGATCAGGACGAGAACGCCACGACGCCGGAGGTGCACATAGCGAGAATGAGAGACTACGCTTACCTCATGGACCGGGAGGGTCGTTTGGCAGAGGACTATTATAATTCTAGGGTACCGCCGAGGTCAGGGTCGCGGGGTGGCGGCCGGTGGAAATGGCTCCCCCACGATTCTCGCTAGATGTTATATTGTGACTTTGTAATAGTCGTCGTCGTCTTTGAATGGTCTCGCCACGTTTTGCGACTCGCATATTCGCCACTCCTGCTGGCTGCTATTTCTCTCGACAATAAGTATCATTACCTTTTATGGCTTCTCGCTCGCTATCAATGAATTTATTTATTTTGTTACATCGTGCTCGCGAGGACCCTCTGTCCTCGCTAAACGTATTCTGCAGGGATGTCGTTTGCACTAACCCCGCGGGTCTCCCTCGCCCGCGTACGTGATGTGATGTTTTTGTTGATACTCGCGCTCGCCGACGCTTGGACTTCTTCCCGCCCTTTTGCTTTGGCTATAAATAGGCGGTCTTGACTGAGCCAACCACCGCATTTATTCTCGATCTTCTTCTTCCTCTGCTGCAGAGCTCTCGCTCTTTCTCGTTCTCGCGTTCCTTCCTTTCTCGCAGGTTTTCAAGATGGGCGGCGACGCGGAGTCAGAGGGTCGGCGAAGGGTCGCGAAGGCCTTCGCCGAGCATAGCTTTTTTGCCTGCAACTTGACTGATGAGGAGTACTTCAGCGCGGTCGCTGATTACGTCACCCCCCCCCCCCCCCGTTCGAGGCACGCCGCCCTAGCGATGACGACGTGATCAACGACCCGTTGGTCGACGAGCTGGCCATTCCTACCACCCATTTCGCGGTCGGATTGCGCCTTCCTTTATGGCCAGAAGTTCGTCAGGTAATAATCGTTCTCGCTTACTTCCTATTTTTTTGCAACTCGAGTCTCGCTCGCCACGCGGATTAATCATGTTCTCGTTGCCTGTTAGGTGCTCAAGCATTATGGCGTGGTTCCCGGCCAGCTCACACCTAATGCCATGGCGGTGGTCACCGCCTTCGCCTGTTACCTCCGCGAGGAGCGAATCGAGTTCAGCCTCCCGGTCTTCCGGAAGCTATTCTCATTCCGCGCCTACAAAGATGGGGCAGCCTACTTCGTGGGCACGGGTCCGAAGGTGGTTGAGACCGTCAACAAGGCCCACTTTTGGGCCCAAAAGTTTGTCGTCGTCAAGGGGAACTTCGGTAACATTCCCCTCTCGCCGGTGCAACATAGCGAGACCACTTACCGGCCCACCGCCCTCGGCGGCCATGACGCCCTCCTCCATCAGTTCTTCTGCAAGAAGAACTTCGAAGTCGTCTACCTCCGTCGTAACCTAAACTCGCTGCCTCCGGTTCTCGCCGGAGAAGGTAAAGATCTCGCCTAATATCTTTGTCTCAATTCGCAAGCATATCATACTTATCCCTATTACTGTTTGTTTTTAGGCGAGCGAGATCTTCCCCTTCATCCCCCCTACGCGAGCAACCGGAAAAACCGACGCTACCATGGCTCTCGCTACCATGGGGGCGGAATCTTGCCGAGGCGTCGCCACTTCGGCCGAGCCCTCTTCTCGCAAGAGATCGGGGATTCCGGTAGTCATGCTGCCCCTTCGAAATCTCCGCCCAAGAAGAAGAGCAAGAAGAGCGCGGCCTCACTCGCTCCGTCGAAATGTAAGGAACCTCGTGAGGCCGCCTTCGACGAATTTGACCTCACCGGCCTCTCGGGGGGCGAGGATGAAGAGCCCTGCCAGGAGGCCGTCAGGGCCTCCGCCCTCCCCATCCCGGTGAACCACTATAACTTCGGGCTCGGCCAGAGGCGTCGGGATGAGATGGTGAGCCCCTCGTCACCTGGAAGCCGGAGACCAACAGGGTGGACATTTCTTCTATCCTACCCTCCTGGGTGGAGAAGGAGACCGTCAGTGGTCATGACTTTGACCTCGCGTTCGCCCTTTATGGTCGCGAGGACGCGGGGTCTTATAAGGATGAAACCGCGAGGACACTTGCTTACGAGAGCGCGAGGTCCCAGCTGCGCTCTGCCGAGCTCGCCCACATGACGGGGAGGCGTTTGCTTACAGCTGGAGCTTCAGAATGTGGAGCTTGCGAGGGCCTACCAGGGGGTTCTTGCCGAGAACACGCAGCTGAAGGAGAAGCTGCTCGCCGCGGAGGGCAGTGTGGTGAGTCATCTAGTCCTCCCTCATCCTCCTTTCCCCTGGCCATTTCACCTCTCTAACTGAACTTATTTGCAGGATGTCGAGGCCGCCGAGAGAGCCAGCGCTCGCATCGAGAATTTGGAGGGCGAGGTGGCTGGGCTGAAGGCCCTAAACTGCGACCTCGCTCGCGCCGTTGTTCCCCCCTCGCCTCGCCGTTTAAACGAAGACCGGCGAACGCGAGATGAAGAAATCCGCGTGGGATCTATACAGTCAGCTCGCTACATTTTTTCGGTGGCGAAGGCGATCGGCCTCTTGGCTGATAATGCGGCCGACATGACTCTGGAAGACATCGTCCCGGAGCTCTTCCTCCCTCTTCAGCCCGTGAAGGATAGTGATGACGAAGAAGGATCGGCGGGTGGTTCCTGAAGCTCGCCGCTATTTTTTTTTCTTTTGCGCTGTAATTATGATCGGCGAGATCGCCGAAGATTGTAACCGAACTATGAACTGTGGAATGCAAATTTTGTTTTGCTCATTGTCTTCTCTTTCCTGTCTTGTTATTTTTACGAGTTGAATGTCTCGCTCTCGCTTATCTTGATATTCGCCTTCGCGGAGGCTATTTCTCGCGTTGGTTTGTTCTCGCGCCACGCGTTGTTGAATAGATTGGTATAGGATACTTTGGTTGCTCGGCACTTTCGTCGTTCCTTAGGATTACTACCCTTCGGGTTATGCGTATTTCTCCCTAGGTCTCGCAAGGCGTCTTTCTTCTTGGCGAGGGCTCGCCTCTTACCCGGTGTCGGCAACCTTTCTGTCGAGGACAAGTTGTCCGGGATCGTATAAGATTGATTCTCGCCACTTGCATGACGTCGTGCGAAATTTCTCTTTGCCGATACGGACAGGTCCGCCGAGCGAGACGGAGTATTTCAGCATAAAGACCTCATCCTTGCCAGCCTCTCCAGAGATCAACCTGAACCCCCCCGTCTAGTTAGAGCCCGGGAGCGGAATCGATCTGGGGCATTCCAGCACCAATACTTGTTACCTTGCCAGCCTCTCCAGAGATCAACCTGAACCCCCCGTCTAGTGAGAGCCCGGGAGCGGAATCGATCTGGGGCACCTCCAGCACCAACACTTGTTACCTTGCCAGCCTCTCCAGAGATCAACCTGAACCCCCCGTTCTAGTGAGAGCCTGGGAGCGGAATCGATCTGGGGCACTCCAGCACCAACACTTGTTACCTTGCCAGCCTCTCCAGAGATCAACATGAACCCCCACGTCTAGTGAGAGCCCGGGAGCGGAATCGATCTGGGGCACTCCAGCACCAACACTTGTTACCTTGCCAGCCTCTCCAGAGATCAACCTGAACCCCCCGTCTAGTGAGAGCCCGGGAGCGGAATCGATCTGGGGCACTCCAGCACCCAACATTTGTTACCTTGCCAGCCTCTCCAGAGATCAACCTGAACCCCCCGTCTAGTGAGAGCCCGGGAGCGGAATCGATCTGGGGCATTCCAGCACCAACACTCGTTATCTTGCCAGCCTCTCCAGAGATCAACCTGAACCCCCCGTCTAGTGAGAGCCCGGGAGCGGAATCGATCTGGGGCACTCCAGCACCAACACTTGTTACATTGGCACGGCAGCAGTTAAAAGCATCACAAAAGAAAGCAAGTCATTCATTAAACAACATAATAAAGTCTTTTAAGGGTAAAACCGTTTTCAAGTCATCCCCACTCCGGGCTCGGTCGAGGGGTACCCCTTCCACATCCTGGAGGTGATATCCCCCCGACTTGAGCGCCTCACTTACAATATATGGACCCTCCCAGTTGGGGTTAAGCTTACCCACCGTGGCCCCTCTGTCGGCCGCGTCGACCTTCTTCAGGACCAGGTCTCCTTTCTGAAAGTGTTTTATCCGGATATGTTTGTCAAAATATCGAGCCATCCGCCGTTTGACCTCTTCCTGCCTGATGGTGGCCAAGTCCAGGAGTTCTTCCACCAGGTCCAAAGACAACCTCTGCTCTGCATTGTTACCTTCCAGCCACTCTTCATCCCCCTCGCTTGCGGAGATCACTCGGGGGGTCTTTACCTCAAACTCTATGGGGAGAACGGCCTCGGACCCGTGAGAGAGCTTGAATGGGGTCTCCCCGGTGGCGGTATTCGGAGTAGTCCTCAGGGCCCAGAGGACGGAGGGTAGCTGTTCCACCCAGTTTCCTCGAAGGTTCTCCACTTTCTTTTTCAGTAGGTTAACGATTATCTTGTTCGCCGCCTCCACCTGCCATTGCTCCTCGGGTGGTGGACCGATGCGAACCTGAGGCAATGCCGAGCTGAGTGCAGAAGCCAACAAACTCTTCACTAGCGAACTGCGACCCATTATCCGTCACTATAGCTAGAGGGAGCCCATGCCTCCAAATTATCTCCCCCCACACAAAATTCCTTACAACCTGAGAGGTTACCTTAGCAAGTGCTTTCACCTCTACCCACTTGGAGAAGTATTCGATCATGACCAGCAGGAACCTCCTCTGGCCGCTAGCTTAGGGGAAGGGATCCGACCAGGTCCAGCCCCCATATGGCGAAGGGCCAGGGAGCTGTGATGGTCCGGAGTCTTTGAGCTGGGAGGAGCTGGAGCGGAGCATAGAGCTGGCACTTTGGACATTTTCCTTGCAAACTCTGCGCGTCTTTGCTGAGAGTGGGCCAGAAATAGCCTTGCCTCAATACTCTTCCCTCCAGGGTCCGACTCCCGGAGTGACTGCCGCACTCCCCAAAGTGGATTTCTTCCAAGACTCTCGGAACCTCCTCTTCGGAGACACAACGGGCCAGGAGTCCCGAAGAGAGTTTTCCTCTATAGAGCCCTCCTGCACTGCAAGGAGTAATAAGCTGACTTATACCTGAAGCGTCTCTTGTCCATATCCTCTCCAGGGAACTGCCCGGAGGAGAGGAAGGTGATGAACGGGTCCATCCACGAGGCTTGCTGGTCAACCTCAATCAATTCTCCTTCCTCGATGGAGAGCCGGAAGAGCTCCGAAGCGTCCCTCCCGCTCGGGGACCGAACTTGGCTAAGAGGTCCGCCTGGGTGCTCTCTTTCCATCGGCACGTGCTTGATGGAGAAGGTGCGGAACTGCCCGATGACCCCCTTAACCTTCTCCAGGTATAGCAGGAGGGTTGGGTCCTTTGCTTCAAACTCCCCCTTGATTTGGCATGCTACCACCATGGAGTCCGTGGAGACCTCCACGTCCTGCACTCCTAGTTCCCGGGCCAGCCGAAGGCCCGCTATCACTGCCTCGTACTCAGCCTGGTTGTTGGTAATTGGGAAATGAATGTTTAAGGCTTGCTCAATCCGAGTCCCCTGAGGACTCACCAGGACTATTTCCCCCTCCATAGGAGTATTTTCCCGACGCTCCATCCACTAACATCTTCCATGCCTCTGGGGGAGGTGGCTCGTGCTCCCCCACTTCGGCTGCATAGTCGGCCATGAAGTCTGCCACCGCCTCTGATGGACGTCCTGGGCACGAACGTTGATATTGAATTCACTTAACTCCACGGACCACTTTGCTAACCTTCCCGAGTGCTCCACCCCTATCCATGATTTTTTGGAGCGGGTGGTCCGTCACTTCCTTGATTGAATGGGCTTTGAAAGTAAGGTCGGAGCCTCCGGGCCGACACCACCAATGCGAAGGCTAACTTTTCTAGGATCGGGTACCGGAGCTCTGCCTTCTTCAGCACTCGGCTGACGTAGTAGATAGGGAACTGTTTCTTTCTCTCCTCCCGGACCAGCACGGAACTTACTGCTTCGGATCCTACCCCTAGGTATAGGGATAGGTCTTCCCCTGGCCTCGGCCCCTGGAGCAGAGGGGTCTGGGTGAGTTGTTCCTTCAGATCCTGGAAGCTTTCTCGCACTCCGGGGTCCATTCAAACCTCTTGTTGCCCCGCAGCACCTTGAAGAAAGGCGCACCACTTTTCTCCCGCCTTGGAGAGGAACCTGCTGAGCCCAGCCAACTTCCCTGTAAGGCTCTGAACCTCCTTCGGATTTCTCGGCGACCCCAACTCCATCACCGCTTTAACTTTGTCCGGGTTAGGTTCCACTCCCGTGGGGGTGAGCAAGTGGCCCAGGAACTTCCCTCGGTCCCGCATGCGGATTTGATGGTAACCTGAAAAATCATCTAAGAAAGACATTACAGGGAAACCGACGGCTGAGTCAACCAGCGCGTCGATTCTAGGCAGGGGGGTAACAATCCTTAGGGCATGATTAATTAAGCAAAGAAAAGTCGATACACATCCACCACTTACCTCGCCCTTTTTTCACCATAACGACGTTGGAGACCCAGCCTGGATACTGGATCTCCGATACAAATCCTGCCTGCAGGAGCTTGCCCACCTCTTCTCGGATGTGCCCCTTTAGCTCATCTGCGACGGCGCTCCTCTTCTGGCGGATAGGGCGGGCTGCCGGGGTCGAGGTTGAGGCGATGGCAAGCCACATCCGCGTCGATCCCGGGCATTTCCGCGGCGCTCCAAGCGAAGACATCCACGTTCTTCTGTTACGCAAGACAGAATCTCCGCTTGGTCTTCCGGGTTGAGTTCCTCCGCTGACCCGGACCTTCTCACCATCCCCAGCCGGGGGTGGTGACCTCGAGTTCCACGACCCTCGTCACACAGCCTCCAACCGGGACTGCTCTCCCCAAGCCCTCTCCTCCTCGGCACAAGTGGGAGACTGGGTTCCCTCCTCGACTTCCCTTCTCTGCCACTATCAGCTCTTCCGCCCCTCCCTCCTGGGCCTTCTCTTCTCTTCCTCTCTCCTTCCGCCCGGGGTCCCTCAGCTACCCCTTCCTGGGCATGGACTTCATTCTCCCTCCATCTTCTCCTCGGCTTACCTCCATAACCTCCGACTTCGGACGCCTCCTCCATCATCCTATCCCACTCCTCAGCTTCTCCCATCCAGGAGATGGTGTTGACAGCCGTTACGTAGCACTGTCTTTGCCACCTTGGGATCCCCCCCTGATCCGCACCTGAACCCCTCCGTCGTTGAATTTAAGGCATTGATGAAAGGTGGAAGGGACACAGCGGAACGCACTGATGAGTGGCCGTCCGAAGATGGCGCTGTAACTGCTTGGGGCGTCCACTATGACAAAACGACAGTTCCGGACTGCCCACCCAGGGTCACATGAAGCCCTACTCCTCCTTCTACTTCCTTCCTCTCCCCCGAAAATCCGAACAGAGGGCCATCTGAGGCCAACACCCTTCTGGCTCCACCTCCATCTTGTCAAACACCTTCTTGAAGATGACGTGGACGAACTCCGTTGTCCACTAGGATCTGGGAGACGGTGAAGTTCTCGATCGCCGTCTGGATGACCAGCGCATCGCAGAACGGGTCCTCGTAGCCCTGGCATGTCCTTCTGGTGAAAATGATCTTTCGGCCTGGGGGTGGAGCGGTGGATGTTGACGCTACGCTCCGGCGATAAATGGTATGGAGGCTAGCCTTGCGGGTCGCCTCCACCCCTACCCCCCCCATGGATCACCCCGATCCCTCCCCTACTTCCCCACATCGTTTCTATCCTCACACCTTTCCTCGTTCTCCTCTCGAGGTTCGACCTCCACAATCCTCACTGGCTGTAGCTGCTGTGGTGCGGGCGCTCTGCCCCTCTCACTTCCAGGAACTCCGGGCAGGTGTCCGTCGTGTGACCTTCCTCATCATGGAAGATACAATACGGCAACGTCACCTCCCCTGCATCGGCCTCCGCCACCCTATTCCCTTCTCCTCCTAGCGGCTGCCGCCTCCACCTCTCCTCTACTTCCTCTCCTCTTCCTCGACCAATTGCCATGGCCTGTTGAGGTGGGGGGAGGTATCTGCATCGGACCCTGCCTCCACCCCAACTGGGGGGGTCTCCATTGACCTTCGAAACGGTTACCCATTCCTGGGCCGTAACCCCTTCCCTGCCCTTGCATTCCTCCACCTTGCGGCCTCATCCCCCCTCCGGGGCCCGGGGCTCTTCCCTTCTCCTGACCTCCTGCTGTCTCACCTTCGGCTCACTGAGCTTTGCTAGCCTCTTGGTGAGCTCCGGGTTGGTTCTTCACTCGCGACTTCCTCGACACCCTTTCCATCAGCTCTTCATAGGAGACGGGGGCTTTTCTCTTCAACGCCATTTTGAAGAAACTCTCTTTCAACCCGACCGTGAAGGCGAGTTGGAGTGCAAACCCAGGCATCTCCTGAGTGAGCTGTACTTCCTCTTTGGAACCTCTCGGTCATATTGAGCCAGCGACTCCCTGGGCTCCTGCTTCACTGTGAAGAGGGAATCAGCGTCCTTCTTCCTCTTTTTTCGAGGTCGAGAACCTCAGCAAAAAACTTCGGCGCAAGTCCTCGAACGCGTAGATTGATCCTGCCAGGAGTTGATTGGAACCAGTCCCTGGCCTTCTCCCCTGAGGGTGACGGCAAAGAGCGACACTTGAAGGCATCTGACATCGGCCTGATGGAAACTGAGTCTTCGAAGCTCTGCAGGTGCTGGATGGGGTCATCCCTGCCGTTGTAGTACACTCGGTCCCACTCTCCAAATCCCCCGGGGATGGGTGCGGAGAGCACCAGCTCACAGAAGGGGCTTCCCCTCTTGTCACTTTTCCTGGCTCCACTCCCCCCCCCCCCACCCCCCGAGCTCGCTCGCCAGACTTGAGCTCGTCGGGACTGCACTCGCGAGGGCGGTGCTCGCCTGAACCACCCCGACCGTCGCCGCATCCCTCTTGGCGCGCGCTCTCCTGCGCCGCTCTCGCCGGGACAGAACTCGCCAATACTGAGCTCGCCGGCGCGGAGATCGTCGGACTGGCGAACAACACTCGCCCTTCCTTGTCCTTACCTGAACCAACGGCAACTTCCTTTCCCGCCCTTCCCCTGGAGCATTCACGCCAACCATCGTTGGGGGAGGGGTCGCCTGAGGTGCTGGGGTCGCAAACTCGCTTCGCAGAGCTGTGATCGTGAACCCCAAGGTGTCGAGCACCTCCTTTCTGAAATCCGCGAGCATCCTGGCCATCGCCTCTTGAGGAGTCTCGCCGAACTCCTCGCCTTGCTCCTCATCTCCCGCCATAACCCTTCTCTGGAACTTTCTTAAACCAGCCACACTCCACGCTCACCGCACCAAAATGTTGAAACCGATTTCTCGGTCCCTCGTAGAGCTCGGGGCCCTCACCGAGATGAGGGGCGGCTAGCCCTTACTGATCCCTCGAGGAGGGTAGACGGAAGATTAAGAAATTGACTAAGACCTTAGTCGCAGCGAGGAGGTCCCTCCACTAACCGGAAGATCGTTGAGCGCTTCCCCTCCCAAGCCAAAGCTGAGACTCTGGCACCTTGGAGAGCTCTGGAAATGCTATCCAAAGAAAGCCTGAGGAGAGGGAAGCTGAAAAATGAGATCCCCTCCAAAGGTGCCCTTAAGGTCCTATTTATAGATTTTCTGATCTGGTCTGCAAATAACAGGATTCCGCCTTTAGATTTTACTATCTGCACCCCAAATGGGTCTGCTAACAGCCAAGCTCCGCTGTTTGGAGAGGCTAAGGGCAGACCACCGAGGGTAAAATGGTAAGTTGACCCTAATGATTTATGGATAAGGGATTGCGAGAACCTTACTATTGGAGCTCTCGCCGGCCTTCTCGCAGATCCTGTCCGCGACATCTCTTCTAAGGGATCGCCTTGCGAGAACCCCGCTGAAGGAGCTCTCGTGAGTCCTCTCGCAAATACTGCCCGCGGCGTCTCTTTTGGAGGGTCGCCTTGTGAGAACCCTGCTGAAGGGTCGCCTCGCGAGGACCACGTTGGCCCATTTTGGTGGTCTGCCGAGGTCTCGTCGGCTGGCGGCCAATCTCGGCGAGGTCTGGATCTCGCCACTCCCGTCTTGCTCGATTTCCTTACCCGGCGAATATCGGGGTTGTACAGACGTGCGTCGATTACTATTCGACGTAAGCGTCGAATTCGTCCTGGCTGGACCTCGAGAGGAGAATAAGGAAGGTGCGTCGACTAAGGTGCGTCGACTTCCCTAGATGCGTCGACTAGAAGTCAGAGCTACGTCGACATAGGATACGTCGAATTCTTCTTAAAGTTACTTCGACTCATTCTGAAAGAAACGTCGACACCACTTCGACGTTGCGTCGAATATTATTCGACGCATATTTACTTAACCTTATTTTTCTTTCTTAGATATCATATTCTACTCATTTTCAGGGGTTAAGAGAAATCATTTTCCCAACATCTATACTACTCTTTATATAAAAAATGCACTAGATAACCTAGCATGATCTCTACAATGTTTTGGTATCACTTGAACTTAAAATGAAGTAACATTGTAGTATAATCTCTCTTTGATATGATCATTTCATGCTTGGTATCTTTATGAAAAACTTTGAGATTTCAAAAAGGTTAAAACATCTTTCAATTTTGAACTAAAACTCATATTTTTATTTTTGATCTTCATGCTTACACAAAATGTTTTCTATAATCTTCCGCTTGCTTACAACTCTTATTCTTTTACTTGAAATCTCTTATATATGCTATGCTTAAACTCTTTATCATTATTTATATTTTGAAAAGCTCGATCATGATATATAAATGCCTCCTTACTACCCTCACCCCACCTTCTTTTGATAATACCAAAAGGGGGAGATTAATTGAAGAAATCTATATAGGAGTATAGAAGATTAAGGGGAGAATAATAACTCATGTAATCCATCATTTAGGGGGAGTAAAACATAAATTGCATTTATGTAGGGGGAGCATTAAGATAGGGGGAGTATGCACATTATCATGCATATCATTTACTATAGTTGCACTTTCATCTTGCTTATCATATACTATAAACACTATTGCTGATTTCTTCATAAGTGGATTTGTATTATCAAAATGGGGAGATTGTTGGACATGTGTGTCACATCCCTTTGTTTGAGAATAACAAATCTCATATTGTATTTGATATTGCTTGTAGTATGTTTATAGTGTGCAGGAACTATAGGTGCAATACTCCACAGGTAGAAGGCAGCATGGAATACAACTTTTGAAAGGAGCAGAGCTACCGCCAGCGCTAACGCTACCGCCAGGCGCTAGCCGTTCGACGAAATTGAAGCTGCGTTCGATGAAATTTCGTTCGATGAATTTGGCTCCGTTCGACGAAATTTCAGTTCGACGAACTTGAAGCTCCGACCGACGAAAGTTCGTTTTCGCTACCGCCAGCACTATCGATACCGCCAGGCGCTATCGCCAGTTCGTGCACAATGACGGTTACCGCTACCGCCAGCGCTATCGCTACTGCCAGGCTCTATCTCCAGTTCGTGCACAGCGCCACGCCGCCGACGGTTTCGCAACCGCTCCACACGAACGCTACCGCAGACGCTAGCCACTACCGCAGGCGCTAGCTCCAAGTTCTATAAATTGGAGCTTTGCTTCTCTTTTGGCTATCCATCCCAGAGAGGTTGCTTGTGCCACAATTCCAGTGATGTTATGCTGCCGAAGATGGATCTCCCACAAAAAGCTTAAGGAGAATTCTGGAGGAGGACAACGTCACGCTACATCCGAAGGACGATCGCTTCGACCTCGCTTATGCTACAGCGATCCTTCATCCTCAACTCCAGAGATCTCATATAGGGAGTTTTATTATTGTTTTTTCATTATTTCCATTCCATATTCTTTGTAACCGTTTAGTTAATTCGTCTTGTGTTGGCGACTAGGTCTGGGTAGGACTTAGGGGGAAATTCGCCTTGTGTTGGCGACTAGTTCTAGGTGATTAGATCTAGGGGGCTCGAGGCCATATCCGGGGAAGTATTGGCTAGAGCGGCTTGAGGCCATATCCGGGGAAGGATAGGCTAAAGCCAACTGGTTCGTGGGGATACGAGTCGGTATAGAAAAGGAAAAGAAATTTTACTTTTGTACGCCTCCGATTTCTAGCGATATTGAAATCAAATTTTGTAAACACCTTTTTTATATAAATACAATCATGTCTTATTTGTGTTTACTTAATTTATCTCCTTTGGAGTTATCTCTAAAATATTGGTTACAAAGCTTTCAATTCAAATCACTTTGTCTAAATTGTTTATTTCAATCTCTTAATCATAAAATAATTTAGTACTTATTTCTAAAGATGAAAATTATGATATTCTCACAAATTAGCTAAATTGTTATTTTGCCTTCTCATATTATAAAACAATTTAGTAATTTCCATAAAATTATAAAAAGATTTTTATTCCCTTATTCACCCCCCTCTAAGGGCGCCGTAAGATCCAACACTTAAATCCTACAAGAATTATAAACATTTCTTAGAGATGCTGCCACAACTCAAAACTCTAAGAAATGCTAGAAGAACTCTAAACTTCATAAGGACAACTGCAGAGCACATGCAAATGCAGGATTGAGAATAGTAAGCCACATGCAAATGTAGTCCACAACAAAACTACATACATCAAGAAAAGTTAGGGTTTAAAAACTGCAGAGCACATGTAAATGCAGGCCACAAAACTACAGAGCACATGTAAATACAGGAGAACATTAGGGTTTAAAAATCTTGAAATCAAAAAATGCAGTCCACACATTCCTTTAGAACAATGGGTTTTCGAAGGAGAAGAGATGTACCAGAAAGTTCGTCGGAAGAAGAGAAATACGAGAGCCTTCGTCGACGATAGAGAAATACGAGAGGAGGGAGGCCTTCGTCGACGATGGCCTTCACGAGCCCTATAGCTTCAGCGATGGGAGAAATACGAGAGGAGGGAGGCCTTCATCGACGATAGAGAGGAGAGGAGGGAGGCCTCCGTCGTGTGGCAGATCGTCGAGAAGAGCATTCCGCGAGCGGCGGGCGGATGGGGTTTTAGGTTTTAGGGTTGCGATTAAAGTTTAGAGAAGGGTGGGGTTTTAAAAAAATTGGGTGCAGATAGCCATACGAGGGCTGCGGTTAACAATCGCCTATTTTTATGATATACGAATACAAATATTTGATCTTTAAAAAATCTACAATAATACAATATTAGTCTTGGCACTTTAGAGTTGAGCCCTCGGAAATGACGTTCAGGCTTGATCTTCTGTGCCCAAATTTAGGCCGCCTAGCTCATCTTCAACTTCGGATGAGCTATCTTCGATCGATGCGACATGCTGCTCCTCTTCATAGCATCCAAGTGGTCTTTGTAGCATATGCACATTTCCAAAGTCTCGTCGCTCAGGCGGCTCCTTCGATCATTCAGAATCCTGCCACTCAAAGAAAATGCAGACTCCGAAGCTACAGTACTAGCTTGGATTGTTAGCAAATCTCTGGCCATAAAGGCCATAACAGAATATATATTAATTTTATTTTTCCACCATTGTAAAATATCAAAATTTTCTATCTCCTTTGAACTCATAAAATCTTGAAATTATGTTTTCGTATATAATTCTAATTCATTTAAAGTACTAGAAGTTCGTTGTTTTTTACGGGAGGCTAACTCTAAAATCTTGTTTTTTAGAATATCTTTGGTTTTTGATTGGGTGCTGCTTTCTTCTCTAGGCCGCGATCCATATAACTGATCGTAATAATTATAAAATTCTGTAAAATCAGTATTAAATTTTGAAATACTTATATTATCAAAAAAATTGATAGGTTACAGTAAGTTTAAATTAGTGTTTATTTCTTCTATAAGATTTTCTACGTCATCTACGCCAATTAAAGGATTTAAAGCTGCGGCGCATAAAAACATAGCTGACATTTATTTATAATATTTAAAAAAAAAATTCTTCCATTATTTGAATTAACGGACGCCAACCTTCATATTTCTTATAAGCTTTAAATTTTTCTGTAATTAATACAAAATTTCGATAACGAGTGAACTAGTAGGATAATAAACGCCAGATAAAATAGTTGTCGATCTATAAAAAACTTCTAATAATTTCATATAATTTTCAATTACATCCCAATCAGAATCATGAAAATCATGAACTTCAGACATACTATATAGGGTTCCATACGATAAACTATCCTACACAATTAAATTTAAAACGTGGCATGCGCACGTGTATGAAAAATATCTCACTTAATATTGGTCTCAAATCACGTTTTAAATAATCGATTGCGACCGTATTATTGCTAGTGTTATCGAAAGAAATACTTAATATTTTATCTTTAATTTTAAATTCACGAATACATTTTATAATTACGTGATAAATAGCTTGACCAGTATGTGGATATTCGAAATACTCAAAACATATAATACGTATTTAACTTCCATGAATCGGAATCGATACAATGACAAATAATACATATATACGATACTCATGCTTTTATATTGCTACTCCAAACGTCACTCGTCAGACTAACTCTATCGTCGAAAGTTTCTAAATAATTTATTAAGTCCTGTTTTGATTGCATATAAGATTTAAATGCATCACGCTTAAGTGTTGATCTACTAGCCTGTTGATATTTTGGCTGAAGCCCTTCGTGTATGTATTCAGTTTCCTCCCCATGGTCGTAGTGCCCGAGCGGCAATCCACGTCTAATGACGTTCCTCATTTGAAGCTCTCGTTGACGCATCTGATCATACGTCCGGATTTGCCCGCCTGCAGAAATTTGCGCTTGAGTGGCCTCCGGGGCTTGCTTAGCCAGACATGATTTGATATGTCGGGCGAGTTGAATTTCCGCTAACGGTTAGCAGCTTCGAACAATGTTTGCACTTCGCCTTAAATTCGGTGCCGATCCGCACTTTCTCAAAGTGTTCCCATACTGGAGCTGTGTGCTTATGCTCCACAATTTTCTGCGCAGTCGATGCGGAGGACGAAGGCATAGAGGAGGAAGATGTCATCTTCTCAAATGAGAGAGAATGAGAGAGAAAGAGAGGAGAGTGACTGAGGAGTTAGTGTGAGAGAGAGAGAGAGAGAGAGAGAGAGAAAGTGAGGAGAGAGAGGATGAGAGAGAGAGAGGGGATCGGAATAGGGGGGTTATATAGTTTATTTATTTTTATTTTTATTTTTTTAAACTTTAAAAAAAATAAAATAAAAAATTTAATAAATAAAAAATCAATAAAACAAAGCCTAGGTGTAGGCTGCCAAAAATGGCAGCCTACACCTAGCTGCCATAGCTCCTAGCAGCGGCAGGAGGCAGCTGCCAGAAATAATTCCTGGCAGCTGCCGCTGCCAGGAGTTGAACGGCTCTTTAAAAGAGCCGTTCATTTCCGGGCCAGGCTTTTCCAGGCTGGCCCGGCTTTGCCGACCGGCCTAGGGCCTGGGCATTGCCCGGGCTTTGCCGGGCTGGGCACCAGGCCAGGCAACTAAGAGAAATGGGGGCCTTGTTAGGCCCCCAAAGCCCGGCCCGGGCCTAGATCGGGCTTTCCAGGCCCGGGCCTTTCGGTCTTTTACCGGGCCGGGCCAGGCCGGCCTGATGTGCCTGGTCCTTTTGCCCAGGTCTATCCTTAACTAAGGCCTGCTAAAATGCAAAAAAAAAATCAACTCGGTGACCTGAATGTAACTTTCTATGATATTGACTGGCCGAAGTAGGTCTCAAATATTAAGATTAAGTTCATTTCAACTTGGGCAAGCCTACTCATTGCAGAAAACCAGAGAGAAAGAAGAAGAAGAAGGCAGGAAATATCGGAGTAGGAAAAATCATAACCCACCAAATCATAACCCTTAATTTAGCATCACTCAAAAAATAAAATTTTAAGAATAAAAATGCATGTGCAAATCTCTTGATATGAAATGATTTCATGTAATATGAATTATGATATCAGGAAATCATCTTTGCAGGTTTATAAACTTCGGCGAAAGATCAACAATAGAGAAGAAATAATCGAAAGTAATCATGACTGAGGAGGAAGAGGCTGTCTCATGGCTTAAACATGGACAAAAATCTCCCACTTAAGGCGAAAACACCAAGCAATCAAAGTAATCATGACAGAGATAGGAAACATAGGGTAATTAATTGAAATCATATTGCAGTAGAAGAAGCAAATCACCAGGAAATTCTTGATTTCCAGAAATATCAGCACAAAGAAAGAAAGAGAAACCTAAGTATGCTCATTTTCTGTTCTCACCTTCTTCCCGATCGGAGACGGCGACATGTATGGTAGGAGGATGTGTTGTTATCACCAAGAAGAACTTCGCGAGGTAGGAGGGGGTGATTCACTGGCTAAATAGAGGAGGAAGAGGCTGGC
>JAWHQI010001160.1:0-109557 GCA_033032865.1 Dactylorhiza incarnata | reverse complement strand
AAAGTGAGAAGTCGATACACATACCCACTACCTCCTCCCTTCTTTTACCATAACGACGTTGGAGACCCAGCCTGGATACTGGATCTCCGATACAAATCCGGCCTGCAGGGTTTTGCCCACCTCCTCGCGGATGGGCCCTTCTAGCTTGTCCCGACGGCCCTCCTCTTTCTGACGGATGGGGCGGGCACCGGGGTCGAGTTGAGGCGATGGCACGCCACATCCGCGTCGATCTCGGGCATTTCTGCGGCGCTCCAAGCGAAGACGTCCACGTTCTTCTGTACGCAAGCCAGAATCTCCGCTTGATCTCGTGGGCTGAGTTCTCCGCTGACCCGGACTTTTTCTACCACCCCCAGCCGAGTGGTGACCTCGAGCTCCACGACCTCGTCCACAGCCTCCAACCGGACTGCTCTCCCCAAGCCCTTTCCTCTTCGGCACAAGCGGGAGCTTGAGTCTCTTCCTTGATTTCTTCCCTACCACCATCAGCTCTCCCGTCCTTCCCTCTTGGGCCTTCTCCTCTTCTCCCTTTCTCTCCGCCCGGGGTACCTCAGCTACCCCTCCTGGGCATGAATTTCATCTCCCTCCTTCTCTTCGGCTAACTCCAAACCTCCGGCTTCGGCCACCTCCTCCATCACCTTATCCCACTCCTCAGCTTCTCCCATCCAGGAGATGGTGTTGACAGCCGTCACGTAGCACTGTCTTGCCACCTTGGGATCCCCCCTGATCCGCACCTGGACCCCTCCGTCGTTGAACTTGAGGCACTGATGAAAAGTGGAAGGGACGCAGCGGAACACGCTGATGAGGGGCCGTCCGAAGATAGCGCTGTAACTGCTCGGGGCGTCCACTATGACAAAACGACAGTTCCAGGACTGCCCCCCAGGGTCACATGGAGTCCTACTCCTCCTTCTACTTCCTTCCTCTCCCCCGAAAATCCGAACAGAGGGCCATCTGAGGCCAACACCCTTCTGGGTTCCACCTCCATCTTGTCGAATGCCTTCTTGAGATGACATTGACCGAACTCCCGTTGTCCACTAGGATTCGGAGACGGTGAAGTTCTCGATCGCCGTCTGGATGACTAGTGCGTCGCAGAACGGGTCCTCGTAGCTCGGCATGTCCTTCTGGGTGAAAATAATTTTTTCGGCCGGGGGTGGAGCGGTGGATGTTGACGCTACGGTCTGGCGGTAGATGGTATGGAGACTAGCCTTGCGGGTTGCCTCCACCCCTACCCCCCCATGGATCACTCCGATCCCCCTCTATTCCCCAGATCTGCTCTATCCTCACATCTTTGCTCCTCTTCCTCTCGAGGTTCCACCTCCACGATCCTTAATGGTTGCTGCTGTGGTGGCGCGGGCGCTCTGCCCCTCTTCACCTCCAGGAACTCCGGACAGGTGTCCGTTGAGTGGCCTTCTACATCGTGGAAGATGCAGTATGGCACCGCCACTTCCCTTGCCTCGGTCTCTGCTACCCTGTTCCTTCTTCTCCTAGCGGCCGCCGTCTCCGCTTCTCCTCCCCTTCCCCTTCCTCTTCCCCGGCCAATTGCCATGGCCTGTTGAGGTGGGGGAGGTAACTGCATCGGGCCCTGCCTCCACCCCAACTGGGGGGGTCTCCATTGTCCTTCGAAACGGTTACCCCTTCCCGGGCCGTAACCCCTTCCCTGCCCCTGCACTCCTCCACCTTGCGGCCTCCATCCCCCCTCCGGGGCCCGGGGCTCTTCCCTTCTTCTGACCTCTTGCTGCCTCATCTCCGGCTCACTGAGCTTTGCTAGCCTCTTGGTGAGCTCTGGGTTGGCTTCTTCGCTTGCTACTTCCTCCGCCACCCTCTCCATCAGCTCCTCATAGGAGACGGGGGCGTTCCTTTTCAACGCCATCTTGAAGAAACTTTCCTTCAACCCGACCGTGAAGGCGAGTTGAAGTGCAAACCAGGCACCTCCTGAGTGAGCTGCACCTCCTCCTGGAACCGATCCGCATACTGAGCCAACGTCTCCCTGGACTCCTGCTTCACCGCGAAGAGGGAATCAGCGTCCTTCTTCCTCCTTTTTGAAGTTGAAAATCTCAACAAAAAACTTCGGCGCAGGTCCTCGAACGCATAGATAGAGCCTGCCGGAAGTGAATGAAACCAGTCCCTGGCTTTCTCCTTGAGAGTGACGGCGAAGAGCCGACACTTGAAGGCATCGGACATCGGCCTGATGGAGACCGAGTCCTCGAAAGACTGCAGATGCTGAACTGGGTCGTCTATGCCATTGTATTACACTCTATCCCATTCTCCGAATCCCGCTGGAACGGGTGCAGACAACACCAACTCGCAGAAGGGACTTCCCCCTCCTGCCATCTTTTCTCGCTCGGCTCGCGGACCTAGCTCGCTCGCCAAGCTTGGGATCGCCCTCGCGAGGGCGACGCTCGCCTGAACCACCCCGACTGTCGCCGCATCTTCCTGGCGCGCGCTCGCCTGCGCCGCGCTCGCTGGGGCAGAGCTTGTCGGCACCGAACTCGCCGGCGCGGAGCTCGCTAACACCGGGCTCACCGGACTGGCGAACAGCACTCGCCCTTCCCTGTCATGTCCTGGTTCAACTGCAACATCTTTTCCGGCCCTTCCTCCTGGTGCCCTCTCGACGACTGTTGTTTGGGGGAGTGGTCGTCTGAGGTGCCGGGGTCGCAAACTCACTTCGCAGAGCCGTGACCGTGAACCCCAAGGTGTCGAGCACCTCCTTCCCTGAAATCCGCGAACATCCTAGCCATCGCTTCCTGAGGGTCTCGCCGAAATCCTCGCCCTGCTCTTCATCTCCAGCCATAACTCTTCTCTGGGACTTTCTTGAACCAGCCGCGCTCCACGCTCACCGCACCAAAATGTTGAAACCGATTTCTCGGTCTCTTGTGGAGCTCGGGGCCCTCACCGAAATGAGGGGCAGCTAGCCCTTACCGGTCCCTCGGGAGAGGTGAGGCCGACGATTTGAGCAAGGAACAAGACCCTAGTCTCAGCGAGGAGGTCCCTCCAATAACCCGGAAGATCGTTGAGCGCTTTCCCTCCCAAGCCAAAGCTAAGACTCGGGCCACCTTGGAGAGCTAGAGAGCCCAAACCAAAGCGACCTAGGGAGAGAAGAGCTCAAAGATATGAACCGTCCTCTTCCAAGGTGCCCTTTGAGGTCTATTTATATATTTAGTTTTGTGGTCTGTCAATACCAAATCCCGCTGTCCATTCTCACTATCCGCACACCGATTGGTCTGCTAAACAGCCAAACTCCGCTGTTCGGTAGAGGCTAAAATGCAGGCCCCGGGGGCCCCCTTGGTAAAAAATCCCTTCCTGGACTTTTACGGGGCGAGCCAGCCCGCTTCGCGACCCCCCTCGCGAGTGGAGCTCGCAGGCCTCTGGTCGGCGAACCCCAGGGGTATTATCGGCGCATTACGCGGCTCGCTCCGCCTGCACTACCTCGTCTAGTCCCCGGATGACGAGCTGCTCTCCCTCTAGGCGGGCTCGCCTAGCGAACCCCTTCCTCGACTGGTTTGGGCTCGCCAATAGCGACCCGGCCAAGCCGACCACCCTCGCGAGTGGAGCTCGCGAGCCTCTGGGTCCGGCGAACCCCAGGATGGCTATCCGCACCCCAAAATGGCTAACTGTACCCCCAAAAATGGCTAACTGTACCCCAAAATGGCTAACTATACCCCAAGGTTTCGGGCTCGCCTAGCGAACTCCTTCCTCAACTGGTCGGGCTCGCATGCACCACACTTGCCGAGTCCTCAACAGAGTCGGTTACCTTCCCTCCGCTGGGCTCGCTCGCCTGCGCAGTCTCTTGCTCTTCCTTGGCCGGCCCTCGCCGGAGAGCGGGCGAATATCGGGGTTGTACAATTAAAATTAGAGGACAATTTCTTACTGTAAAAATAATGATATGCTGTTTCTGATGTTATTTGATCATCATAGATTTATCATAATTTTGGAGAGCCATATCATAAAATTTACTTACACTTCATGTTCATTTTCATACTTGGCAAATGTTTGGAGAAATTAAAATAAATATTAATTAATTAGGAAAAAATATGATTATCTGGAATTAATCTTATAACATCATGATAGACCTCCAGTAAATAGCTTGGGTCAGTTGGATGAATATTTGGAGTACCTATAGTTGTGAGCTTCATACATTTAGTTTGGTCTGCGTATAGTAAAATTGTAGAAATTTGAGAATCAAGTGGATCCTTAGGAGGGATGGGATGGTAAGTGGGTTTACCTAGTTTAGTTGAGAAGGTATGATGGTCAACAAGAAGGATTATAGATGTTAAAAGTGTGCTTGGTGAGTTAAGGGTAAAGTGGTGCTCGGGATTGACGAAAGATCGTCTTTCCCTTAGCCTGTCATATAAATGCTTAGGGGTAATTCAATTGTAATAACAAGGAGGGTGTTCTTATGGGTAGATACCAACAAAACTAAGTGTCTTGAGAAAGGGAACTTGGGGTGTCACCCCCATTACAGTTCCTAGTACCGTAGCGAGCCCCTTTCAGGGTAATCCTCTAGAAGTCCAAGATTAACAAAAGTCGTAGGAGTAAGAAGTTGTATACAAGATTAACTCCAATAACGCACACACGCACACCCCGTAGTTACGGGGAGGTTAGTTGTTTTGGTTGTACGAGCGGTAGGCTCGGTGGTTGAAGCAGCGGATTAGTTAGTTTGGTGAACTTGTGACTCAGTAGTGTTTGTTGTACGGACGGGTCGGTCCGCGAGCCCGGTGGCTCGGAAGGTTATGGTAACGGGCGGGTTAGCCCGGGGAGCTTATGGCTCAGAGATAGGTAGTAGAACATGTTGCATGTGCATGAAAATAGTGGGTCTTCGGTATTGGACGGTCGTTCACACCGACGTCAATACGTTGACATCGGCGAGTTGTGGAATTTGCCCTTAGCCTTGAAAGTCTGGTGGTCCAGCCAGTAAGAAGTACGCAGATGCTCCGCGGTTTTGCATTGAGACGTAAGATAGGTCTAGGTAAGGGTAGTATGAATACCAACCTAGAGGTGGGCGAGGCCCAACCCACCACTTCCGTTTGCCACTACGGGAGTATCCTGGGAGTCTAGCTCGCTCCAAATAGGGGGAACTAAAGGTCTATGCGCATAGAGTCGAAGTGGGTGAGTTGCACTTGTATGAACATAGCATAACGGCATACCTTGCCTGTCATAGAATAAACATTGCATTTCAACCCCTACCCCTATCAGATAAATTGGTTATGGGACTTTTTATACGATAGGCCTTGCTAAACGACCCCTTGGTCTATAGGTTTGTATGAGCATTCCTATAAATCAATGGTTACTTTTCTATTACTATTGTCTTTACTTACTGCACTTTACTTATTCTTTACATGCTCTTACTATGCCCCTTTACTGCTTCAGTTATATATATACACATGTGTAGTGTAGAAACATTTCCTGTACCACTGTCACCTGCTCTTTGTTATACCCCTTGTTGTCCTCCGCTTTATCCTCCCGCGCGGTGCCTAGGAGCCATTGGGAGTGGGGTGGGGAACATAAGGCTTAGTTTTTTTGACTAACGGTCGGTGGACCAAATCATTTTAGGAGATCGAGGAGACGCAGCAGCACCAGAGGCCGGTGCAGATGGAGGCGGGCCAGCCTATTACAGGAGCACCAGATTCACGATCAGTGAGTGATTAGTAGTTAGCTTCCGCTAGCTAGTGATCTTGTAGTGAGGACATGATGTACAGGGCATGTGCCCTTTATTATTGTAACCCTTGTTATCTTTTATTCAGTTATATCATGTGGACATTTATATTTCATGTTGATTCTGTGGACTTGTCTTCTTTAGTATACTTTTCTTTGTGATCGATTTGGCCGGCAGGATCGGCGTTTTGTAGTGGCGACTTTTCCGAGTGAAGGTGTCTCCGCAAAGCGCGGTTCTGGGCCTAAGACCCGGTTGTTTGAAAAGAAAAAAAAAGGGTCTTACAATAAACATCTTGTTTCGTTGGTGCTTCCCTTTGAGGATTGGTTACAAGGGGGCAAGCGGTTCTTCTTTGAAGACATAATACTGGAGGAGAAGAAGAGAGCAAAAAAGGAGGAGATTTGGGGTTGGAGGCTGAGCATCCTACTTAATTTCCACCCCTACTACCAGGTCCCCGGACCTTTTTCTTTCATCAGTTGTTACTACTTCAAATCAGCTTATAGTTGATTTGTTTTGAGCTTGTATTAATAATTATGATTAATTGACTTTTGCTTATTCCTAGACGTTATAAACTACTTTAATATAGGTATTTGGTCCACCTTTAAGGACGTTAAACAAAAGGGCTTCTTGGGAGACAACCCATGGGAACCACCCGGTTCCGCTTGCTTGCTTTAATTTCTATTATGATTTGTTTGTTTTTGCTTTGGCGCTAACATTGCAGGTGTGAATGTGATTGGATGAAGAGGAGGAGATCTTTAATGAAGGATTATACCACACTTCTGGCATGTTCTTTTATGAGCATAGGTCCTCTCTACCCCTATTTTTCCCTATTCCTGAATTATCTATTTTATTTCGTTTTGATAGAGTATGGGGGAGAGAGCGAGCTGTGCATGTACACACACTTTGCATGGCATGTTAGAATGTGCTGAGTTAGGATTAATCATTTTGGTGCATACAGTGCATACACTTGCACCTAGTTCACGCGCACTTGATCACGCGCGCTTATTGGATATTGCTGCGAGGTTCCCTGCTCGTAAGAATTGGATTGTTAGTGCAGGAGTGAGGAGTAGAGAAAAATGTTGACTCGAGTAGTGCTCTAGTTAATTGCTCCCGTCACGCCTAGAAATTCAATTAGAGTAGAAGAAAATTCAAAGTTATAATTTAATTATTTTTATTATAGTAGCTGCAATTTATTTTACTTTACTGGTGAATCCGGTGAATACAACGGTAGCATAAGGTCGAGTGTAGCTGGACTAGTAGTAGCTTATTACTAGGGTCGGAAGGAAGGACAACCTTTCTCGGTGGCTAGAACTTGCACTAGGCTACTTTGAAACGATTGCGTTGAAGTACTCATTAAAAAATGTGATATAGGCCATTTCTTGATCCGTTTGTGCTTTTGAAATCCTCACCAACGTAATCACCTTTGCAAGCCCACTTGAGCCTACCATTCCTCCTTGTTTAGCTCCACTAAAATTTCACCAAAGCCATACGGCCAAACCTATTTTCCCACCAACTTTTGAGCTGAAAGAAATTTATCTATCGATCGCATTTGGTGTTGTCTCTGTGGTGTATGGTATCTTTGAATTAGCTAAAGGAACTGTTTTTATTTTGCCTACAAAAGTATTCTGTCGAGAAGAGAAAAGTAAAAAAAAAGAAAAAAAAAGTTGTTCAAAATGAATACTCTCTCGACAAATTCAAATTATATTTGGCTTAGCACGCACCTCATGTTCAGTTGAAGTCTGGGGGTGTTGTGTAATTCTTGAAAATGTTGTATTGGTGATTGTAATTCTCTTGAGTGCTCAGTTATGTTGAATGCGATTCCCATCGTCCTTCTACTTATCTAACCTAAACTCAACCTAAGCCCAATCCTAACCCATAAGTCCTATTGATTTTAGATACGAGTCGTCTCATGCAGTTAGAGAGAGTGAGAACGTGCATGCCTATAGACACTAACTTTGATGGATTTCTTAGGAGTTTGTCCTGAGCTTTGATTCTGTAATGATCCAGGCCCGCCAACACGGGACCCAGCTGGACCGCCAGCACCCTCCCAGCCCAGGCCCGCCAACACGGGACCCAGCTGGCACCGGAAGGGTTCAGCCTAACCAGATGGTCTGCAGACCATGCACCCCAACCCCTCTCTGTCCCACCATAGGGCATAGTGGGTTGTTGGAGACCGCAGTCCCCCTTTGATGAGAATTGAGCCAGTTAAGCGGCAGCGCATGGAATACCCAGGAGGTCACCCATCCCAGAATTGCTCCAGCCCGAGCACGCTTAACTATGGAGTACTTTCACTTCTCATCAAAGGGGGACTGCGGTCTCCAACAACCCACTGTGCCCTGTGGTGGGACAGAGAGGGGTTGGGGTGCATGGTCTGCAGACCATCTGGTTAGGCTGAACCCTTCCGGTGTCAGCTGGATCCCATGTTGGCGGGCCTGGGCCGGGAGGGTACTGGCGGTCCAGCTGGGTTCTGTGTTGGCGGGCCTGTACCATTACAGATTCGAGTAAAACTCTACTCATTAGTCACGCTATTTTCCCTTTTGCGCGACCGAAAGATTCACCGGGATTCACCATCCAAGTAAAGTAAATTTTAAATTACTGTTCTAGAAATAGTTAGATATAATCTTGAGTTTAATTCTGTTCTAATGTATTTCTATGCACGTGTGCATACGACTTCGCATAGGTCTCTACAGCTCAAACTCACTCTAACATCCAATTGTTCCGACAGAAGAGCTGAGTAGTTTGCCCGAGACGTGCAAATGGTTACGTCTGGGGGTGTGATGAGTTCCATTTATATACACATTTTTGGACTCATCTGGGTCGTATTTCTAGTCGATGCACTACACTTTAGGCATGTTTTGGATTATATTTGTTATTCCTTGCAAGGTGCACTCTTAGGCCCGTTTCGGTGTGCATTTGCGCTCCTTGTTATTGGGGGTAAGCACATGGTGCTCCCCATCCCTTTCTCTATGTTTATCTAGTGCTGGAGTTGTTTTCCCAGCTGTTTTATCTTGTGTACAGGTGGTCGGATCATTCAGTTTCCCCTAGAATTCATGATTGTGTGCAACGCACGGTCGTGCGTTTCCTTGACGCACGGACGGTTGTGGTCGTGCGTTCTCATCTGGGCAGATAACGGGAGTTCTGAGTTTGGTCGTGCATTTTGACGCACGAGCGGAATTGCCCGTGCGTGAGTCAAACGCACGGACGCCTGTTTCTTCCTATTTTTAGCTTTTCTGAATTTACCCGTGCGTTTTGACGCACTGGCGGATTTGCCCGTGCGTGAGTAAATTGCACGGGCGGTGTAGCTTCGTCTTCACGCCAGTTTTTATCTCTAATTATCGCACAGGCAGCGCACGATCATGCGTTCGACCGTGCGTGCCCAAAATTCTGCCAGTTTATTATAAAAGCGCAGAAAATGTCGCTACGGAAAAGACGGATTCCCCTCGCGGGAAAAACGCAGGAAACCCGCCATCTTCGCCCCTTCCACCAGAGGAGACAAGAGGAGGCCATTTCCAGCGATCTCCTTCGCCATTCCACCATCCGGGAGCATTTGCAAGCATTCTCCGCCACTAGTTCAAGCATTCTTCGCCGAGGAGACCATAGAAGCGCTGAAGATCGTTGGAGCGTGACAGCCTCCTTCGAGTCCGCACACCATCTGAGGGCCGAGCCCGGAGAGAGCCTGACAACCTCTCACTCCGGCCGAGAACCCAAGACGCAGTGACATCTTCTATGTGGTCCTTTCTAAACTTTGATGCTTGTGCTTTCTCTTTTTGTTGTTGTCCGAACGCTTGTTAGGTTAATGTTATGGATCCTTGCTTGTGTTCATGTGCAATGATGATGTGGTGGTGAGAATAGCTTTCATTGTTGTTGTGATAGCCTAGGTTGTTTGTGTGTGAAGCGACCTAGCAATTGCTAGTGGTGATGTTGGCGAAGAGGTGAATACGACCCTCACAAAACCTCGCACTGTGGCCATTCCATCCGCTTACCGAAGCGCGGCATCGCGGCCGCTGCATTCACCCACACTTTGTGAAGCGGTGCTTTTCGACCCGCATTTCTCTTATTTCCGCAGTAGCTTAGGAACCCAATCACAACGCCCCTATTTTACTTTATTCGCTCGAGTAACAATCGAATCACCACACGTTTCGTTCACCAGAACCTGCATTCCTTTGAGATCGACATTCAGGGAGTTCCTCCCTATTTTATACTTGAGCGACCGGTGCACTGCCGTCGTATCGCATTTCGTGCTTGCTAATTAGCGTTGCTGAAATCGCGCATCATCTACCCACCTGCACAACACCAAACAGTAATAACACAACTGGGAATACCCTTCCAGCTCAATCCAAATACATAAAAAGGGTTGGGGAGCACCGTGTGCTTACCCCCAACAAACATAGCGCGCAGTTGCACACCAAAACGGGCCCAAAGAATGCACATTGTGAAGAAATGTGTTCAAGTGATATATAAGTAATAATGAACTAAAAGTGAAGTGCATAAGCAAGAAAACTATCCCGGATGAGTCCATAAAAGTGTATATAAATGGGACTCATCACACCCCCAGACTTACCTGTTTGCGCATCCCGAGCAAACAAATCCGGCGGGATAAGAAAATGGAAGTTAACGTAGAGAATTGCAAAGAAAGTGTAGGATGCGAAGTATCATACTCATGCAAATAGAAATTCAGTAAAAGAAGATTCTAACTATACTAACTAATTTATAATAGTATAAATGCATAAATAAAGATTTAAGTTTACTCAGATGGTGAATCATGAAGAATTTTGCAATCATGCTCCGGTGTGAAAGTAGACAAGCCACTCAGGAGGGTGTTGCTAAAGACCGGAATTCAGGGGTAACTCCGCTAAAATCCATCAACGTCATGAGCCATAAGCTTGCCCGGCCACACTCTCTCCATGGTGCTAGCAAACTCAAAAGGTGAATCAGTAGGGCTTTTGGGTTTTACGAGGCTTAGGTTACGGAATAATATACAATGATAAACATGACGGCTACGCAACCCAAATGAGCTAAAAGACAATGCTGCACCTGAACAAGCCCAAGAACAATTCTAGTGTGACACACCCCAAGACTTATCTTGAAAACTGGGTGTGCACACATCTCACTCCAGACAAATACCAACTGAATTTTTCTATTACGCCCAAGGGGATTTCTTTTCATTTCATTTTTTTCAGATATTGCTTCTAACTTCATTTTTTTAATTATATTATCCCCGAATTGGGTTTCAAGAATGCATCCAGCACACAATATAATTTTTTTCACATCACAATAATTTCATACATCACACCCAAACAAGAAATATAATTTCTGTTAACTCACTACTTGGTTGCGATAATAGGATAAGCTTCAGGTTTTGGTGATTGAAAGAAGAACTGAAACAAAGGAGGGGTAGGCACAAATTGGCTTGCAAAGGTAAGCGTGTAGGTCATGGAAATCAAAGCTCAAACTAGCCAACTAGATGGCCTAAATCACGCTCAAATTTGTGAGTCGCTCTCACCCATGCTTCAAGAGTCGCTTGGGGCAAGTTCTTAGCCCACGAGAAAGATAAACCTTCCTTCCGACTCGAGCAACGCACAACTAGCGCTCGCTTACTCACAACACCAAGCTACCGCAAATTTCAGTCACATTCACCAAATGAGTAAAATAAATAAAAAACTACGCAAAAACACTAATTGTAAATTAAAAGCATAGAGATAATCTAATTTTACTCAAATTTCTATGCAAGCATGAATATGCGACTAGAACACTACTAGAGTCAACATCACACTCCGACTTGCAATACCTAAACTAACATTCTATTTCAAAATCCCAACCAAAATAAGCGTGAACGGAAGCACACAAACAAGTGAGTGCGCGCTTGTGTGGGTGTAGTGGTGTGCAATGGAGATGAACAATACTTATAAAAATGAACTAAAATGTACTTCTAGTATGCAGTGTCATGTGCACGTGCAATGAGTAACACATTGCGGCTCTCCCCCAGACTTAATCCAAGCAATAAAAGCAAATCATGTAACCATGAAAATTAAATAAAAGACTAGGGGAAGAAAAGTTACCCATGCTCAGAAATGAGCATACCAGAAGATTTGGCGTTAAATTCTGTAAATTTAGCTCCAAGAGTCTGCCATCAAAGAAATTGTCGCACACCTGCAGGCAAAGACTCCACGCACAAAGTATATATGTAAAACTAAACTATTAGCATGTTAGAGAAAAATAAAAGCAACAAAAACTTGGGTTGTCTCCCAACAGCGCTTTTGTTTACCGTCCTTAAGCTGGACTTAATACTTGTATTATGCAGTTTTAATAACATTGTCTAAACATAAAAGAGAAAACTAAAATATCCTAATTATTACAAGCATGCCAAAAAGATCAACTGTAAGTTGATTTAAAATAGTAACTAGAAATAAAAGAAATGGGTCTGAAGACCCAACAGCAGCAGTCCAGAAGATCAGGAGCCTTCCATCTCCATATTTCATCTTTCTTCATCCTATTCCTCTCCTCCAATCGGCGGTCATGGATGAAGTAGCGTTTACCACCCTGCACCCAGTCTTTCAAGGAAAAAGCAGGCAATGATGATAAGGTGGAATAGATGATTGATTTCATCATTGCCATTTGCTTTTCCTTCAAAGACTGCCACTCAGAATTACCCAAAAAATGCGTCTAGATATTCAAGCACCTGCAGAGGGATAAATGAAATATCAGACATTAAAGAAGGCGGGGAAGCAGGAAGGATGAACTTATCAATATCCTTATTAAAAGAAAGAGGATTAGGAAATAAACTGGATGAAGAACTAAAAAATGAAACAAAGGAGGAGTGGTCCCAGTTTCACTCCTGGCAGGTTCCCAAGCTTGATCACAGCCAGTGTCATATGAGTCATAGCGAGGCGCATCTGAAAACTCGAAGGCATCAGTGGTGCGACAAATCTCCTTCACCAATGAGGAGGTGCACAACTCATCATCAGAAAGGTCTTCCTTGTCATCCCACTTAGGCTCAGCTTGGAGGTCCAGAACATCACCCTGCAAATAATCTTCGACAGGATCATCAAAAATATGTGTAGAAAAATTTTGCAAAGAAGCTGGAGGAACATAATCAATGTCAAAATCAGAAAGTATGAGATCTGGTTCCACCGCAAAAGGATCCGCAGACACCTCTCCGCTGGAGAGAACACTCTCCTCACCCCACTCCAGTGCATCTAGGAGCTCCCAATCCTCTCCATGTTTGTAATAAAATGAGTGATCATCATTACTAGGAGTAAAGCCATATACAGGGAGTGAAGAGTCCATGCAAGAAATAAGCTCGGGGGTTGAGGGCTCGATTCCCCCCACGGTTAAGGACTGAGCGATAGGGACTTTGTCATCAGGATGTGAAGGACTGCAGTTGGGAATTGGAGTAGGTAAAATACTTGGGCAATCCTTCAAAACATGATTTTCACTTTTACAAATTAAACATGCAAAGCCCCTACGATACGTAGCATTTAATTCCCTCATTTGATCGATATAATAGCTCATCATGTCATTAATGCTAGGTTCAGTCCAGGAGTACATTTTTTTAGAAGGATGCAGGTATAACAAAAATTGAAATTCTTTGCAAGAAAATCTACACAATCAATTAAAACTACTTCGAAAAACTTGCATTATAAGTCTACAACAGAATGGGATAAAAACAATGCTAACAATATATACTTAAGAAGCAAAATGAAAATAACAAAGAGGCTATACACACTAGAAGGAACTACTATCTCTTATCTCCCTCTACAACAAACTCACACGTCTGTGTTCCCCGGCAACAGCGCCAAAAACTTGATGCGCAAATCTCGCACACCGCTATAGGCGGTAGCGAGACTGCGGCACGAAACGGCAGTGTACCGATCGTTCAAGTAATATAAAACGAGGAGTGAATCCCCGAGTATCGAATCTCGAAGGAACATAGTAAGGTGGAGTTAACTATTGAGGAAGGACTTGAGATTGAAGTCCTTTAGGTCAGATGGATGCGAAAGAGGGGTGATTTGGCTTGTAGAAAATAAAGTAAAAGAGCTAAATCAACTACTCCTATACAGGCCTTGAGCGCACTGCTTCGCTAGGCGGTATGGAAACTACGTAGGCCTTGAACGCACCACTTCACAAGGGCAGATGGACGAGAAGGCAAGCGGATGGAGTGGTTCGCACCGGCAGAAAGGTTTGAGGGCCATTAGCACCTCTTAGCTTGGCGGATGGATTACACGGGCCGTTAGCACTGCTTCGCAACGTGGATGGACGAGTAGTAAAGCTGATGGAGTGAAAACACTTTGCGGAAAGGAGAGTTGCATTCACATCTAACAAAGCTCAACCAAGATCATAGGCGTATCATTCTATAGTGATTCCACACACCAAGCATAAACAAAAAGAACATTCATAAATCCATAATGAAAGTTAATAATAATTAAAATAGGTTTAAGCAAGGTTCATCATCAAAGTATAGGTGATTTCATACCATACAACCTTAAAAGAGGAAAATAAGGGTAGAAATACAAACAACGATCGAGACTATGCCGTAGAAATGGGAGGATGCACTGGGTTGTCATTCCATGTCCTACAATCCATTCATCAGTTGCGTCTGGGATCTCTAAAGCTCTCACCACCTCTAGCCCGTCTTCTCGAGTGTCTACGTTGTCCACGTCATTGCCCTAGTTCTTCCTTGTAATCCGGCTAATATGGAGTGGAGATCACCTTCTTTAGAGCTTAGGATGATGGGGAAACACTATGGAGTGATACCCTCCCTTGGAAGAAGAAAAACGGAGCAATCGGCCCCTTCCGGCGGAAGAAATCGCGGAGCTGTTTGGATCCTGAAAACCTAAAAAATTGCTGTTTAAATAGAAAAGTTGCAGAACTTTGTTCATGCACGACCAAACGCATGACCGTGCGTAAAAATGCATGACCAAATTCAGAATGCTATTTTGGGTCATAGATGAATGTGCACGGTCAGATCGATCGTGCGTCAAGGAAACGCACGACCGTGCATTTCATGCAGACGTGAAATCTGGGCATAATGGATGTTCTACCCACCTGCACAGCACAAAACAGTAATCACACAGCTGGGAATACCCTTCCAGCTCAATCCAAATACATAAAAAGGGTTGGGGAGCACCGTGTGCTTACCCCCAACAAACATAGCGCGCAGTTGCACACCAAAACGGGCCCAAAGAGTGCACATTGTGAAGAAATGTGTTCAAGTGAAATATAAGTAATAATGAACTAAAAGTGAAGTGCATAAGCAAGAAAACTATCCCGGATGAGTCCATAAAAGTGTATATAAATGGGACTCACCACAAGCAGGGGGAAGTTCCTCGGTCACTTGCTCACCCCGGCAGTGGTGGAGCCTAATCCAGATAAGGTTAAGGCCATCTTAGAGTTGGGGGCGCCAAGGAGCACGGAGGAGGTTCAGCGCCTCATGGGGAAGTTGGCCGGACTCAGCAGGTTCCTCTCCAAGGCGGGTGAAAAGTGTGTGCCTTTCTTCAAGGTGTTACGGGGAAACAAGAAGTTCGAGTGGACCTCAGAATGCGTGGAATCTTTCCAAGCTTTGAAAGGGCAGCTCACCCGGGCTCCCCTACTCCCGGGACCAAGGCAAGGGGAGGATTTGTCCCTATACTTGGGGGTAGGATCTGAAGAAGTAAGTTCGGTGTTGGTCCGGGAAGAAGGGAGGAGGTAGTTCCCTATATACTACGTTAGCAGGGTGCTGAGGAAGGCGGAGCTCCGATACCAAATCTTGGAGAAGTTGGCTTTCTCTTTAGTGGTATCGGCTCGAAAGCTCAGGCCATACTTCCAAGCACACTCCACTAAAGTGGTGACCGACCACCCGCTTTGCAAAGTCATGGAAGGGGTGGAGCATTCGGGGAGGCTAGCCAAATGGTCCGTAGAGCTAAGTGAGTTCGACATCACATTTGTGCCCAGGATGTCAATCAAGGCACAAGCGGTGGCGGACTTCATGGAGGACTACGCGACTGAAGTGGAGGAGCATGAATCACCTCCCCCGGTGGCTGGAGGATGTTATTGGATGGCGCGTCAGGGAAGCACTCCTATGGAGGGGGAATCATCCTAATAAGCCCCAAGGGACAAAGATCTAGCAGGCCTTGAGCATCCATTTCCCGATTACCAACAACCACGCCGAGTATGAGGCAGTGATAGCGGGCTTGCGGCTAACCGGGGAGCTGGGAGTGCAGGACGTGGAGGTCTCGACGGACTCCATGGTGGTAGCATGCCAAATCAGGGGGGAATTTGAAGCAAGGGAGCCGACCCTCCAATGATACCTGGAGAAGGTTAAGGGGGTCATCATCCAATTTCGCACTTTCTCCATCACACATGTGCCGAGAGAGGAGAGCACCCCGGCAGACCTCCTAGCCAAGTTTGGTCCTCAGGCTGGAGGGACAATAGCAAATCTCTTCCGACCTTCCATCGAAGAGGGGGAGCTGATGGAGGTGGATAAGCGAGCATCGTGGATGGATCCCTTCATCACCTTCCTGGCAGCAGGAAAGTTCCCTGAAGGAGACATAGATAAACGACGTGTTGGAACTGCGGTTCAGAATCGTCCCGGTGCTGCGGTGCTATTCGAAGCGGAAGGGTGTCCCCCGTGGGCCAAACTGGCTGCCCCGTGGATCCGCCCGAGGACCAAGTTGATATAAAGAACAGTTGCACCTTCACCAAACAGACCAATCTTTTGGTCGAGTTGGTAGCGCTGGGTCCTCTCAATTGGTATCAGAGGGGTTCGCAGGTTCGAAACCCCGGGGTCATTTCTGGGGGGGGGGGGGGATTGTTGAAACTGCCGTTCAGAATCGCCCCGGTGCTGCGGTGCTATTTGAAGCGGAAGGGTGTGTCCCTCATGGGCCTAACTGGCTGCCCGTGGATCCACCCGAGGACCAAGTTGATATAAAGAACAGTTGTGCCTTCACCAAACTGACCGGTCTTTTGGTCGATTTGGTGGCGCTGGGTCCTCTCACGGTGCTTCAGGTACAAGTCAGCCTATTATTCCTTACATGTAGGAGGACTATTTAGAAAGACACTCTTGGGGCTCATGGCCCGCTGCGTATCGGAGGAGTAGGTCCCGAGAGTCCTCGAAGAAATCCACTTGGGGGAATGTGGGAGTCACTCCGGGAACCGAACTCTGGAGGGAAGAGTGTTGAGGCAAGGCTATTTTTGGCCTACCCTCATCAAGGATGCGACAGAATTTGTGAAAAAATTTCGCAGACCTTTATGGAGTGAGAAGGAAACGTGCAACTTAAAGATTCAAGCCAAACAACCAGAAGCAAATGGAGGAAAACAAGTAATCTTTATTGATAGCATAAACTTCATTACAAGATGAGGTATGCTTGGCGAGACATGATTTCTCCAGCACACAAAACCAAAGAGGAAAATTACACAACTTGAAGAAAGATAACTGAGACCACTCCAGACCGCGCGGTCTCCTTGCCGATCTCTGCAAGCTGCCTAACCGCACAACACTGCCGGTTACAGAACACCACCTCATACCGCTGAGCAGACTGCACCCTCCTTGCGAACTCCACTGATTCTCCCGAACTCCAGCAACCCACACTGAAAGCTGCAGACCGCCCGAACACTTTTAGAGGAAGAGGTGATCGCTGCAGACCGCACTATCTGTAGAAGCTGCACAAGAAAATTCAATCAGCAGACCGCCCGGTCAATAATACAGACCCAGGAATTAGGATAAACTCAGCTTATACTTGGTGTGACAAATTTGCTGCTACAGTGGCTCCTATTTATAGGCATGGGACCTGATCCATTCACCACCCTAGAGATAGGATCACCACCCCCAGACCGCGCGACCAGACCGGTCAACCCGCGCGATCAGCAACAATTCTTTCTGCTTCATTTGATGATCTCGCTGGCTTCACTCCAGACCGCGGGAGATCGCCACTCCCTCAGTCAGATCACGACTCCATAAGGAGATCGCCAGACCGCCAAGAAGCCGCCCACCACCAGTGTTTGCCCGAGACCACAAACACTGTCTGTTATCCACAAGACCACGAACACCTGTTCGCATGCCGGCCTCCTTCTGAGACCAAGAACAGAGACATGTTCGTATACCAGCCTCCTCCTGAGACCGCGAATAGAGACCGCACGACTAAGAGCCTTATTCCGCGAATACCACCAGAAAACCCGGACAACCACCAGACCGGAATTCTGGAAACCTGGACCAACCTGTGCGGTCACGCCAGACCGGCACAGTCCTAAAGAAGCTAGTCCGCCACGCAGACACAGACAAACCGCGCGGCCTGAAGACGCCAACCCGCCATGCGGTCATAGACAGATTGCGCGGCCTCACCTTCAGCCGCCTTGGACAGATACCAGCGGTCATGCCAGGAGACTTCGGCTAGGCTAAGACAAACCAGACTGCAGAATAGATCGCCAGGACGTGCGGTCTCACCAGACCGCCCGACCTCCTCCCAGACCGCCCAGATCCAAAGATGTCCACAAACTTCCACTTCAACATTTTCAACACTCCCCCTTGAAGTGGGAAGTTGAAAACAGCCCTTGTAAGCTCCTTAGCTGTGTGAACGACCCCTTTGCCAGCTCCTTTGTGAAGATGTCAGCAATGTTGTCCTGACTCCAAACATGCTCGACCGAAAGAGACCCCTCCAGCACCTTCTCACGAATAAAATGATGTTCGATCTCGATATGCTTGGTCCGCGCGCGACAAACTGGATTGGTCACCAGTTTGAGAGCACTCTCATTGTCACCGCAGAGCAGAGTCGGCTCCCGAACCTTCTTATGGACGTCTCCAACCAACCTCCTAAGCCAGATGGCTTCTTGAGCTGCCAAGGCCGAAGCCTTGTATTCCGCTTCCGTGGTTAAGACCGACGCGGAATCCTGCTTCTTGCTGCACCATGATATAGCCGTGGGGCCTGCCATGAAGATGTATCCAGACGTCGACTTCCGATCATCCGAATCTCCCCCTTAATCAGCATCCATGTATCTATGCACCTAGAAGCCCGCATCCCTCCTATTAAGAAGACCCATATCTGAGGTTGCCTTGACATACTTCAGAATGTTCTTGGCTTCTAGCAGATGAGGCATCCATGGCTCCGCCATATACCGACTCACTCTGCCAACTGCATATGCAATATCCGGCCTTGTGATCGCCAGATAGATCAAGCTCCCGACCAGAGCTCGAAACACCAACGGATCTTGCAGAATCCTTCCCTCATCCTTCTGAAGCTTCATAGCCTTCTCCAGAGGTGTGGAGATGCACTTCCCTTCCTTCATGCCGAACCGCTCCTCGATTCGCTCCGCATATCCAGCCTTGGACACCAGCACTCCACTCTCCTTCCTCTGCACCTCGAGTCCAAGGAAATGGTGAAGCTCACCCAGTTCCTTCATCTCAAATCTGATGGACAGCTCAGCCCGAAGCTACGCTACCTCCTCCTTCAAATTCCCCGTCACGATCATATCGTCGACGTATAGCAGCACGATAACTTGAAGCTCCCCACTCTTCTTGACGAACAAGCTTGAGTCTGAGTCTGAAGCACCAAACCCACAGAATAAGAGATACTCTGCAATCTTTCCATACCACACCCTCGGCGCTTGCATCAACCCATACAGGGCTTTCTTCAACTTGCAGACATGCTCCGGAAAATCTTCAGATACGAAGCCTGACGGCTGGACCATGAAGATGTCCTTGTCAATCTCGCCGTACAAGAACGCATTCTTTACGTCAAGCTGCCAAATCTTCCACCCCCAACACGCTGCCAAAGCAATCACAACCCGAACTGAAGTCATTTTTGCCACCGGACTGAATGTCTCTTCATAGTCTTCACCGTATTGATGCAAGAACCCCCGAGCCACAAGACGAGCCTTGTACCGCTCGATATTGCCGTCAGCCTTCTTCTTAAGCTTATAGACCCACTTGCATGTGACAGGAGTGGTGCCTTTGGGCCTGGGCACCAGAGACCAGGTCTTATTCTTCTCGAGAGCTGCCATCTCTTATTGCATCGCAATGTCCCACTCTTTCACGCCTTTGGCCTTTTCAAAGCTCGACGGCTCCCTCTCATCCAAGGGACTAGCAAAGAAACACGAGACAAAGCTCACCATGTTTCCTCCTGTATAACGATCATGGGCAATGATAGATCGCTTCGATCTCCGCAATGCCTTCCCCTAACTCGTAGTACCTTCGGCTGCTTCTTCCTTAGCTCCTCTTCCATACGTACTTTGAGCATCGCTCCCCCTGCTTCCTGATCTAGATGCCTCCGTCTCAGAACTAGATATTGATGGACAACCTGGTGACACAGGTAGCTCCACCTAAAGATTCTCCACAGCCCTCTCCGGCTCCTTCACCCTGCTCTCTGGTAGCTCCACACCAGAACTTCCCTTGTACGACGTCACCTCATCGAACACGACGTCGCGATATACAACAAATCTCCGCGTCTCCGGGTCCATGCACTTCTAGCCCTTCTTCCAATCATCATACCCAACGAAGACTAGCTTCCTTGCTTTCGCATCTAGCTTCGTCCAAAGCGCGTCTGGAACGTGCACATAGCAGGTGGAACCAAACACCCGAAGGTGTGCCACGCTTGGCTTTTCTTTGAACATCAATTCATGTGGGGTCTTCATATTGATGGGACTAAGAGCCATCCTGTTGAAGACATTCCCTCCGCCCAGAAGGACTTTGGGATACTCTTGGCATGCAGCCAACACTTGCATGTCTCCGTCAGATGACGGATCTTCCGCTCTACAACTCCATTTTGCTGTGGAGTATGTGCACAAGTAAGCTCCCTCTGGATGCCTGCTTTCCTGCAAAAAGTAGAGAACTCACCAGAGGTGAACTCCCCTCCGTTGTCAATTCTCAGCTTCTTAACTCGCAGTCCAAGCCGACCCTCCACAAGCTCCTTTAACTCCACGAACTTGGCAAACGCCTCCGCCTTATCCTTCAAGAAATATACCCAGACATATCTGGTGTAATCATCGATCAGCACCAACATATCTCTGCTGCCTCCGAGGCTTGGGGTAGCAGTCAGTCCCATCAAGTCACCGTGGATGCACTCCAATGGCACACTACTCCTTGTCTGCGACTTGTCAAATGGTAGTCGATGAGACTTGCCGAACTGACATCCCGCACACACATGACCGTCTCCGTAGGAAGATAGACTAGGTAGGCCCTTGACCAGACCTTTCACCGCCATAGCTTTCAGCTTATCCATCCCTACATGCCCCAACCTCTCGTGCCAATCACAACACTGTCATTTGTCCTCATCCTGTCAACATAAGAACTTGTCGATAAAACGAACAAGTCTTTAGCTCTCCTCCCCACATGAACTACCTCAGCCTTCACCGCCTCCACATTCCGAAGAAACCTCACTTCTGTTGAGCCAAACAGAACGTGATAGCCAGCGTCTACAGCGTTGGTCACGGAGAAGAGGTTTTTCCTCATTCCGGGCATATGATATACACTCTTCAAAGTTAGTGGCCCTCTATCACTGCCCAAGGAAACAACCCCCACCTTCTCTACAACATGCACGGTATTATCAGCAGTAATAATGACATCATTACCTGAATAAGGCTGCGCTGAAGAAAGCTTCGACTCGTCCCCGGTGAGGTAATGACCACACCCCGAGTCCACGATCCAGTCCTCCTGATAGTTGATAGGAGCCTCAGCTCCAACAGAAGCCGAGAAGGCTCCTCCCCATCCTCCATCAACCTATCTGGTTTCAGCTTCCCCCTTTCCTGCAGTAGCATGCCCCGGCTGAAGGTTCACCCGGCACTCCTTCCTGATGTGACCAACCTTTCCGCACCTGAAGCACTTGGGATCTTCCCCCTTCTTCTTCCCTTCAGCCTTAGAGGCATAGCCCCTCTCCTATTATCCAGAAGTTGAAGGAACATAGCCTCCTCCAGCGGTCTTCTTCTTATCCCACTTCTTCTTCTTTCCGGTGAAGAGAACTTCGCCATCTCCCCCAGACACTGACACCCCCGCCATCTGCCTTGCCAGACTCTCATGCGAAGCAAGCAAATTTTCCAGCTCCAGCAGAGATGGCTGATTTGCCCAACCCTGCACCGACGTCACAAAGGCAACATATTTCTTCTGCAAGCCACGAATAATGTTCCTCTTCAGCTTCACCTTAGAAATTGGTTCGTCAGGATCCAGCGCTGAAATCTCGGCGCACAAGTTCTTCATCTTCAAGAAGAACGTAGAGATAGAAAGGTCACCTTGAGCCGATCTGGCCAGCTCATTCTCCAGGAATTGAAGTCTTGCCACATTCTTCTTGTTAAACAGCCCATCCAGGGCTCTCCAGATCTCCGCAGCTGATGTACACCCCAAGATGTGATCAAACAAATCAGGTGATATTGATCTCTTCAGAGCAAACTCTGCTTTGGCATTGAGCCTCCTCCAGTTCCTCACCTCATGATGGTTATCTCCAACCAAAAAAACTTCCTCCGTGCTCACTCCTCCAACCACCTCCCAGAGGTCCTCACCCAGAAGATAGCTTTGCATACACGACTTCCACTTCTTGAAGTTAGTCGATGTAAGCATCTCAATTCCAAGACCTCTTGCAAAACCACCTTCCATTGCTCTACCACTGGTTCCTTCTTCACAAAGGCGATGGCTACTCTAAGTTGCTCACTGCTCTACCCACTCCAACCTGGCTCTGATACCAGGTGAAATTTTTTCGCAGACCTTTATGGAGTGAGAAGGAAACGTGCAACTTAAAGATTTAAGCCAAACAACCAGAAGCAAATTGAGGAAAATAAGTAATCTTTATTGATAGCATAAACTTCATTACAAGATGAGGTATGCTTGGCGAGACATGATTTCTCCAGCACACAAAACCAAAGAGGAAAATTACACAACTTGAAGGAAGATAACTGAGACCACTCCAGACCACGCGGTCTCCTTGCCGATCTCTGCAAGCTGCCTAACCGCACAACACTGCCATTTATAGAACACCACCTCAGACCGCTGAGTAGACCACACCCTCCTTACGAACTCCACGGATTCTCCTGAACTCCAGCAAACCACACTGCAAGCCGCAGACCGCCCGAACACTTTCAGAGGAAGAGGTGATCACTATAGACCTTACTATCCGCAGAAGCTGCACAAGAAAATTCAATCAGCAGACCGCCCGGTCAATAATACAGACCGCAGGAATTAGGATAAACTCAGCTTACACTTGGTGTGACTAATTTGCTGCTACAGTGGCTCCTATTTATTGGCGTGGGACCTGATCCAGTCACCACCCTAGAGATAGGATCACCACCCCCAGACCGCGTGACCAGACCGGTCAATCCACGCGATCAGCAAAAATTCTTTCTGCTTCATTTGATGAGCTCGCCGGCTTCACTCCAGACCGCGGGAGATCGCCACTCCCTCAGTCAGATCGCGACTCCACAAGGAGATCGCCAGACCGCCAAGATGCCGCCCACCACCAGTGTTTGCCCAAGACCGCAAACACTGTCTGTTCGCCACAAGACCACGAACACCTGTTCGCATGCAGCCTCCTTCTGAGACCGAGAACAGAGACATGTTCGCATACCAGCCTCCTCCTGAGACCGCGAACAGAGACCGCGCGACTAAGTGCATTAGTCCGCGAATACCACCAGAAAACCCGGACAACCACCATACTAGAATTCTGGAAACCTGGACCAACCTGTGCGGTCACGCCAGACCGGCACAGTCCTGAAGAAGCCAGCCTACCATTCAAGTCACAGACATACCGCGTGGCCTAAAGATGCCAACCCGCCACGCGGTCACAAACAGACTGCGCGGCCTCACCTTCAGCCGCCTTTGACAGATACCAGCGGTCATGCCAGGAGACTACGACTAGGCTAAAACAAACCAGACCGCAGAACAGATCGCTAGGTCGTGCGGTCTCACCAGACCGCCCGACCTCCTCCCAGACCGCCCAGATCCAAAGATGTCCACAAACTTCCACTTAAACATTTTCAACAGAATTCGCAAGGAAGTGTTCAAAGTGTCAGCTCTATGCTCCACTCCAACTCCTCCCGGCTCAAAGGATCCGGACCATTACAGCTCCGTGGCCCTTCGCTATATGGGGCTTGGACCTGGTAGGTCCCTTCGAGCAAGCTAGTGGCCAAAGGAGGTTCCTATTGGTAATGATTGACTATTTCTCCAAGTGGGTAGAAGTGAAAGCGCTGGCCAAGGTAACCTCCCAGATGGTGAGAAATTTGGTATGGGGCGAGATTATTTGCAGGCATGGGTTGCCGTTGGCCATAGTGACGGACAACGGACCCCAATTTGCCAGCGAAGAGTTTGTTAGTTTTTGCACCCAAATCAGCATAGACCTCAGGTTCACGTCGGTCCACCACCCAAGGAGCAACGGTCAGGTGGAGGCGGCAAACAAGATAATTGTCAACCTGTTGAAGAAGAGGGTGGAGAATCTCAGAGGCAATTGGGTGGAGCAGCTACCCTCGGTCCTATGGGCCTTGAGGACTACTCCAAACACGGCCACAGGAGAGACCCCCTTCAAACTGTCTCATGGGTCCGAGGCCGTCCTCCCGATAGAATTCGAAGTCAAAACCCCTAGGGTGATCACCGCGGGCGAAGAGATGAATAATGGCTAATAGAAAATGATGCAGAGCAAAGGTTGTCCCTGGAAATGGTAGAAGAGCTCTGGGACCTCGCTACTGTCTGACAGGAGGATTTCAAGAGGCGGATGGTGATGTGCAAATCTCGCACACCGCTATAGGCGGTAGCTAGACTGCGGCACGAAATGACAGTGTATCGATCGTTCAAGTAATATAAAATGTGGGAGTGAATCCCCAAGTATCGATCTCAAAGGAACACAGTAAGGTGGAGCTATCTATCGAGGAAGGACTTGAAATTGAAGTCCTTTAGTCGGATGGGTGCGAAAGTGGGTGATTTGGTTTGTGGAAAATAAAGAAAAATATCTATCCTATGCAATGCCGCTATGCAATGCTTCGCTTGGCGGGACGGAGACTAGTCAGGCCTTGAGCGCACTGGGTCGCAAGGGCGGATGTACGAGTAGGCAACCAGAATCGAACTGTGCAGGCCTTGAGTGCGCTGCTACGTTGGGCGAATGGATTACATGGGCCGCTTTGCCACGCTTCGTTGCGCGGATGGACGAGAAGGCTTGCGGATGGAGTGGGTCACATCGGCGGAATGAGGGTCGCAAGCACCTCGTCAACAAGCACGCCACTAGCAATTGCTAGTGCGGCACACGGAACACTCACACCACAATCACCACGAAAGCACACCTCAAGCACTCATAATCATGAAAACATTTCATAATATATAACATGAAGTTCAACAAATATAGAGTGCAACATCATCAACATAAGAGAAACTAACTACAATCATAAGGAGGAAAAGCTTGAAATACAACCACATCCAGAGACTTGTTGGGATTCACGTTAGGAATCGTCGGGTTGTCAATCCGCGTCCTAGCTCGGTCCACAACTGCGTCCGGGGTCCAGAGGAGCTGTCACCATCCCTCCAATATACCCGTCTTCTCCGTGTCACGATCCGGCCGCCACAAAAGCTGTATACTCCTTCCTTGGTTGATGAGAGTAGGGCTAGGATCTCTCCCTTGAAGTGCTTGGATGATGAGAGGTGGCCTCGGGTGAAAGGGGGAGGAAGAATGGACGAAAATGGAGCAGTCGCCCCTTACGGCGGAAGAAATCGCGGAACTGTTCGGGGCTGTCAAAACCTAAAAAATCACAGTTTAAATATAAAAGTTGTAGAATTTTGTTCATGCACGACCAAACGCATGACCGCGCGTAAAAACACACGACCAAATTCAGAATTCTATTTTGGGCCGCAAATGAATGCGCACGATCAACCAGATCGTGCGTGAAGGATAAACGCACGACCGTGCGATCTGGAAAATTGCAAAATGACATAAATTCTTAGATAGAAGAGGGAAACTCGTCCGATTTTGCTCACGCGCGATCAAAACTGACCGAGCGCGAACAAAACGCACGAGCCTGGGTAGATCACCATTTATAATTACTGCAGGAATCACACGGTCGCTGAAATCGTGTGTCAAGGAATCGCACGACCGTGCGATTTCTCCAGGTTATAATTCCCATAGAATGAAGAACTGCCCACCTGTAATATAAACCAACAAGCTGGGGAACATACCACCAGCACACATAAATATATAATAACAACAAAAAAAAGACATGGGGAGCATCATGTGCTTACCCCCAGCAGAATAGTGCGCAATTGCACACCACAATGGGCCAAAATGAGCACTTCGTGAAGAAATGTGTTCAAGTGAAATATAAGCAATAATCTGCAGAAAGTGAAGTGCATGTGCGTGAAAATAAGCCCAGATGAGTCCAAATATGTGTATATAAATGGGACTCATCACACCCCCAGACTTACTTATTTGCGCGTCCCGAGCAAACAAATCCTAAGCAAGCGGGGAAAGAAAAGTAGATGGCTTAGAATTACAATACAGAGTACCAAGTGAAGTCGCATGCTCACGTGCATAAGAAATATAATAGAGAAGATTTCTCATTATACACAAACAGTTTGTAGATTTCTAGAAGAGTAAAAACTTATTACAACCACTCAAAATGGTGAACTACGGTGAATCATCCGGTCACGCGTACAGAGAAAGTAAACTAAGCGCTGTGTTGAGCATTGCTCAAGATTGGGGTGCCGGACAAACTCCACCGAAATTGATCGGTGTCGGTGACCATAGGCTCGCCCGGTCACATTCTCTCCACGACACTAGGTTGGTTCATAGCGTGAGTCGGTAGGACTTTAGGTTAGAGATGGGGCTTGGGTTACGGTGAGGTAAACAAAGATAAACACGAAGGCTGAGCACACCTAAACCCAAATGAGCAAGTGCAAAGCACTATCCAAGCAGCCACAATACGCGCTGGTGCACCACACCCCCAGACTTGAACTTGAAAACATGTGTGTGTGCACCACTACTCCCAAAATATATCTCACAAAGATTTTCAATTAGACTCTTTCATTTTTCTTTTTCTTTTTTCAAATCTTTTTATTATATATTTTTTTTCTTTTTCATTCTTCAGTGATTCCAGCAAATTTTCAAAGATGCACATCCATACTTTCACATTTTATTTCCACAATCAACACCACCAATTTAAAATTTTGACAACGTGCTTGCATCTGGGTGTGCGACTAGGATTGGAGTTTAGGCTTTGGTGAACAATAGTTGAGCTGAACCAAAAGAATAGGGTAGGCACAAAGGGGCTAGCAAGGGTAGACAATATCAGGAATGGCACAAAGGCTCGACCGGGCCAAAATACGGCCTACGTCACTCTCACGCACTAGAACTATCCTATGCCAATCTTTCAAGAATCGCCTGGGGCAAGTTCTAGCCACCGAGAAAGTTTCTCCTTTCTCCCGACTCAAGCAATACGAGTGTAACGATCGTTTACACACATCCCTATGCTACAGTTTGATTTGCACCGCATTCACCATTTGAGTAGAGTAAACAACATTTACACTAATAGAAAAATGTAAAACCATAAGTATAAAAAGAAGTCTAATCTACACAAATTTCTATGCAACCGAGCACTCGACTAAGAGCACTACTGGAGTCAACATTTTACTCCGCTACATAGTCCTAAGCCATCACCTAGCCTTTCCCAAATATGCAGAAGAATTAAATTCAACTTAGAGCATGCATACAGATGAGTACGCGTTCAAGTGGGTGATCTGGTGTGCGGAAATGATGAACAATACTAAATAAATGCGATAAAGTTACTTCTAGTATGCAATGCAACATGTGCGTGCACAATGGGTAACAAAAAGCAGCTCTCCCCCAGACTTAATCTAAGCAATCAAACATAAGATAAAACCATGAAATTCAAAATGAAGTCTAGGGAAAGAGAGTACCCAATGCTCATAAGTGAGCATACCAGAAGATTGGCATGTAAACCAAGAAAAAGCTACAACATCCGCCAGCTAGAAGAAGGACCTGCATGGGTGAGCTCTGCAAAAACAAAAGAAAAAATACAAAGCAAAATGAAATACAACTAACTAACTAAACTAGATGAAAATAAAAATGCAGGAAAAGGTAAGATAACTACTGGGGTTAATGTCATCCCAGCACGACTTATTCAAATTTAAAAGAGTTCTAGCTAATGGGCGTATGAAAAAGGAAATGAACAGGTAACTGTTCTAATATGCCTGTCGGTAGCGGGTACCGATACACCGACAGAACAGTTACGCCTCTACCCGAATATAAATAATACCTGCTCGTCACAGGTAGAGGGAATAAAAAGTAAGAAGTGGAGGAATCCTCACTCAACTCACCAAAATTATCCTTGCCCAGCAAGGTGTCGTCTTCATGGAGGTGGCATGAGGAAAAGGTAATGAGTGGGGTTTCCACTATGGTGGAGGGGTCAACCTCCTCACATATGAGGTTACGCTCCTCATTGACTTGAGCAAAATGCTCCAAGTCCTCCTGAAGTACCTGTGAAGACTCAGCCTGCACAAGCTCAGATGATGAAGGGGGGTTAGGAAATAAAAGGGGAGAAAAACTTAAATAAACATCAATCGGGGGAGTGGTCCCGGTCTCACTCCCAGTAGGATCCAAGCATAGATCACTGTCGGTATCATATGAATCATAGCGAGGGGAATCCGGGAGTTCAAGGTCCTCAGTGGTGAGGTGGACCTCCTCGTCCAATAAGGAAGTGCAAACCTCCTCATCTGGAAAGGAATCCTCCTCATCCCACCTTGGCGCATCATCGTGTTCCAAGAAGTCACACTCCCCATTGGAGAGAATAACATCCTCGTCCCATTTTGACGCAACCTCATGTTCCGAATGAACCTCCTTCACAACATCATCAACCAACTCACAAAGAATAGGAGTAGAAAATTCTTGCAAAGAAGGCGGAGGAACAACAGTAATAACATCATCTGAGAAAATATAAATAGGTTCCTCCGGGGGTGAATCCAAAAGAGGAGATGGAAGCAAAGGGAGAGGAAACTCCACCACGTCATCACACTGAGCAGTCAAAAGTCTGATGGCAATATCTGCAGAAGTCTCCCATAGACAAGGTGGTACTGCGAACTCATCATCAGAATCAGAAGGGGCAACGAAATGAGAGGTGGATAGAATGACACGGATATCCAGTTCGTCATCCATCTCCATCTGGCGCTGGAATTCTGCACAGTATTTCAACGCATGCTCGGTGCTATGACAACACAAACATAATTTTCTATTCCACGTCAGTCCTTGCTTGGCCGGTGAGGAATACAAAAATGATGGAAGTGGCAAAGAAGAGTGGCCATAAGACTTGGGTACAATGTATGAAGTGTTGTAGGAAGACGATGCTTCATGCACTGAACCGTGAGAGTTATGCCCAACATCTTCAGTGGGCACTCATCACTATAATGCCTAGCATCCCCACACCATTTGCAACGTATATTCAGATAAGAAAACATGGTGCAAAGGAAGATTTCACCAAACAGAAATATTCTAAGCAAGAATTGACTATACACACACAATAAAATTGAAAGCCTGCTTTTGAAAAAATTGCAAATAAAGATTAGAAACAAAGAAATTAAAAGATGGTACTTATATATAAAAATACATAAAATGGTATAAACAAGGGGAAAAGGGTTACTATCTCTTGTCTCCCTCTCCAGAAAACTCACACGACTGTGTTCCCTGGCAACGACGCCAAAAACTTGATACGCAAATCTCCACACCGCTATAGGCGGTAGCTAGACAGCGACACGAAATGGCAGTGTACCGATCGTTCAAGTAATATAAAATGTGGGAGTGAATCCCCAAGTATCGATCTCGAAGGAACACAGTAAGGTGGAGCTATCTATCGAGGAAGAACTTGAAATTGAAGTCCTTTAGTCGGATGGGTGCGAAAGTGGGTGATTTGGTTTGTGGAAAATAAAGAAAAACAACTATAACTACTCCTATGCAATGCCGCTATTCAATGCTTCGCTTGGCGGGATGGACGCTAGGCAGGCCTTGAGCGCACTGCGTCACAAGGGCGGATGGACGAGTAGGCAAGCGGAATCGAACTGTGCAGGCCTTGAGCGCGCTGCTACGTTGGGCGAATGGATTACACGGGCCGCTATGCCACGCTTCGCTGCGCAGATGGACGAGAAGGCTTGCGGATGGAGTGGGTCACACCCCGGAATGAGGGTCGCAAGCACCTCGTCAACAAGCACGCCACTAGCAATTGCTAGTGCGACACACGGAACACTCACACCACAATCACCACGAAAGCACACCTCAAGCACTCATAAGCATGAAAACATTTCATAATATATAACATGAAGTTCAACAAATATAGAGTGCAACATCATCAACATAAGAGAAACTAACTACAATCATAAGTAGGAAAGGAAGAAAAGCTAGAAATACAACCAGATCCAGAGACTTGTTGGGATTCATGGTAGGAATCGTCGGGTTGTCAATCTGCGTCCTAGCTCGGTCAACAACTGCGTCTGGGGTCCAGAGGAGCTGTCACCTTCCCTCCAATATACCCGTCTTCTCCGTGTCACGATCCGGACGCCACAAAAGCTGTATACTCCTCCCTCGGTTGATGAGAGTAGGGCTAGGATCTCTCCCTTGAAGTGCTTGGATGATGAGAGGTGGCCTCGGGTGAAAGGGGGAGGAAGAATGGAAGAAAATGGAGCAGTCGCCCCTTACGGCGGAAGAAATCGCGGAACTGTTTGGGGCTGTCAAAACCTAAAAAATCACAGTTTAAATAGAAAAGTTGCAGAATTTTGTTCATGCACGACCAAACGCACAACTGTGCGTAAAAACGCACGACCAAATTCAGAATACTATTTTGGGACGCAAATGAACGCGCACGATCGACCAGATCGTGTGTGAAGGATAAACGTACGACCGTGCGATCTGGAAAATTGCAAAATGACATAATTTCTTAGATAAAAGAGGCAAAATCGTGGGATTTTGCTCACGCACGATCAAAACTAACCGTGCGCGAACAAAACGCAAGAGCCGGGGCAGATCACCATTTATAAGTACTGCAGGAATCGCACGGTCGCTGAAATCGTGCGTCAAGGAATCGCACGACCGTGCAATTTCTCCAGGTTACAATTCCCATAGAATGAAGATCTGCCCACCTGCAATATAAACCAACAAGCTGGGGAACATACCACCAACACACAGAAATATATAATAACAACAAAATAAAGACATGGGGAGCATCATGTGCTTACCCCCAGCAGAATAATGCGCAATTGCACAACACAATGGGCCAAAATGAGCACTTCGTGAAGAAATGTGTTCAAGTGAAATATAAGCAATAATGTGCAGAATGTGAAGTGCATGTGCGTGAAAATAAGCCTAGATGAGTCCAAATATGTGTATATAAATGGGACTCATCAGATGGCCAGGTACTTTGATACACATATCAGAATAAAGCAATTCGAGAAGGGAGATTTGGTCCTGAAGAAGGTACATGCGGCCGGGAGAGGAGCCGTTGTAGGTATGTTAGAGCCCAATTTGGAAGGGCCTTACATTGTAAGCGAAGTGCTCAAGTCGTGGGGTAACACCTCCAGGATGTGGAAGGGGTATCTCTCAGCCGAGCCAAGATTGGGGATGGTTTGAAGAGATTTTACCCTTAGCAAATTTTTGTAACTAACTTATGGATGTTTCCTCCTCAATACATATATTTTGAAGTAGTTCTTGAGCAGTTTACAAGTCCTTTGGTGCTGGAATGCCCCAGATCAATTCCGCTGCCGGGCTCTCATAGACGGTGGGTCAGGTTGATCTCTAGAGAGGCTGGCAAGGTAACAAGCCCTTTAGTGCTGGAATGCCCCAGATCGATTCCGCTGCCAGGCTCTCATAGACGATGGGTCAGGTTGATCTCTGGAGAGGCTGGCAAGGTTACAAGTCCTTTGGTGCTGGAATGCCACAGATCGATTCCGCTACCGGGCTCTCATAGACGGTGGGTCAGGTTGATCTCTGGAGAGGCTGGCAAGGTTATAAGTCCTTTGGTGCTGGAATGCCCCAGATCAATTCCGATGTCGGGATCTCATAGATGGTGGGTCAGGTTGATCTCTGGAGAGGCTGGCAAGATTACAGGTCCTTTAGTGCTGGAATGCACCATATCGATTCTGCTGTCGGGCTCTCACAGACGGTGGGTCAAGTTGATCTCTGGAGAGGCTGGCAAGGTTACAAGTCCTTTGGTGCTGGAATGCCCAAGATCAATTCCGCTGTCGGGATCTCATAGACGGTGGGTCAGGTTGATCTATGGAGAGGCTGGCAAGGTTACAAGTCCTTTGGTGCTGGAATGCCCTAGATCGATTCCGCTGCCAGGCTCTCATAGTTGGTGGGTTAGGTTGATCTCTGGAGAAGCTGGAAAGGTTACAAGTCCTTTGGTGCTGGAATGCCCCAGATCGATTCCGCTGCCAGGCTCTCATAGACGGTGGGTCAGGTTGATCTCTGGAGAGGCTGGCAAGGTTACAAGTCCTTTGGTGATGGAATGCCCCAGATCGATTCCGCTGCCGGGCACTCATAGACGGTGGGTCAAGTTGATCTCTAGAGAGGCTGGCAAGGTTACAAGTCCTTTGGTACTGGAATGCCCCAGATCGATTCCTCTGTCGTGCTCTCATAGACGGTGGATCAGGTTGATCTTTGGAGGGGATGGGAAGTAAGTTGCTCCTAGTAGGGGACCTGGTTCGCAAACAACCTCAAGGCCCAGGCGAGGCGAGACCAGGAGTATGTTCGCGTAAGAGAATAGGCCGCGACAGAGCGACTGAGCCTGTTGTTCGCAAGGCGCGCTAAGCCCAGCCCGAGTTCGCAAATTTACTAGTAAATTTTGGTGATGTGAGTAAAAACGGCAAATCAGGGAGGGCTCGTCGACGCGACAACCCATGAGCAACACGGGAAGCTCGCGAGAAGAGAGAGCGAGCGAGGCGAGGTAATATTAACACCGCTTGCAACGTTTCCTTGCGAGGTATAGTCTAAGTATGGATGTTGTCCTAAAGTGTGATAGACTTATCATCACCGCGGAAGAGAAAAGCGCGAGAACGACCCGGATACAACACCGATATGGGGGAATTATTAAGCAAGGAGATGCGAACACGAGTGCCAAATGAAAATGATAAGACACGAGCGCAAGGAAAGCAGTACCACAAAACGTTGGAATCACGTGAGCATAAAAATGTGCGGGCGTGAGTAAAAGATAAAAAAGAAATTAAATTTAAAAGATAGACAAAATATTTTCTTCATTGCTCAAAGATGTTTACAGTTAACGGCGAACTCGCCGGTCAAAAACAAAAGTTTTTACATTTGGCAAAAAATAGAAACATCAAAGCAGCCCGTCGGAGAATTCTTTAATCACTCCCGCAATCTTCCACCTCAGAGACCTGCGCGAACAGATCAGGGGCGACATCCTCGGTGGTGAACTCCATTGCGTCAGGGATGATCAGACCCTCTCCTTTGAGGGTGTCGAAGACGAGTTCGGTGATCCCTATCGAGTTCTTGCGGGCTGCCTCTTTTTCACAGAGCGACTGGCCTCGAGTCTCGGCTCGCGGGGGGGGTGGGGGGAACACCGCCAGGGTCAGGTCGCGTACTTGGTCCTTGGGGTAAGTGTTATACATATCCAGGTTAGAGATCCTCGCAGTTAGTTTGCTCACGGTCTCGGCATCCTGCAGAAAGGAAGTTAGCAAAGGAAAAGCGAAGCGAGACTGAAAAAGAGTTTTGCAAGCATTACTTACCAAGCCGCCCTGAAGGCTGGCGAGCAATCCCTCAGACAAGACCTCCTCTCTCTTAAGCTCTGTGACCTCATCCGCGGACTTCTGGAGCTCGACGTTGAGCTCTCTGATTTCCCTGTTTTCGGTGAAGTTTCGGCGGCCCACCATGTGGGTAAGCTCTGTTGCCCGGAACTGGGCTCGCATGGCCTCATATACGAGCCCTTTCGGCGTGAAGGTCCTGAAGAGGGAAGCGACCTCGCGGACGTAGAGCCCGAAGGCGAGGGCAAACACTTCGCCTCCGATTTTGTCACTCTCCACCCAGGATGGGAGGAGGGAGGAGCAGACAATCTTATTCTGCTCGGGATCCCACGCGAGCAACGACTCGCCAACTGCATCCGGGAGCTTCGCGCCGAGCCCGAAATTCTTGTGGATCGTTGGCTTAGGCTTGCTGGCCGCTTCTTCTGGCTCCCCGCCCTCATAGGCGGGCTCCTGATTCGCCAGCGGGGAAAGAGGGGGCTCTGATATGGACAGATGAACGATGTTCTTCCCCTTAGTAGCAAAGGGGGACTTCTTGGCCTTCTTCGCCTGTCCCTGCGAGGCGGGCCAGCTCAGAGAATGAGGATGCTTCTTTCCCAACGAAGAGCCCGGGAGGTCGCGAAATGCCTCGGCGGCCACGCTCATGAGCGGGCCAATGGAGAGGGAGGAAGATGGCACGTGCGGGGGGGGGGGGGGGGGGGGGGGGGGGTTGAGCGGAAGATCGCGCTCTCCTGCAAAGGTGACTAAGAGAGTTAGCTAACAAAAAGGAGGGGGGAGAGTAGGGAAATTTGCGAGTACGAGTCAGACCTTCCCCCTGGAGGATAGGCATCAGCGAGTCCACCAGCTGCCGGAGGAAGACGACCTCGAAGTTCTTTCAATGAAGGTATTGGTACAGCATCGCGTCATCGCCCCCTAGCGTTGCAGGATGGCAGAAAGTGGCCTCGTCTAGCTGGAGTGGAGTGTAGGAGATGTTGCTGATCGAAAGGACCCTTCACCAGGACGTACTTCTGCATCCAGTAATGGGACATGTTGACGGTTTTGTAGAGGGTCACGTGTTGGCTCGCGAAGTGAGCTGTCCCATCCCTGTATGCGCGGAACGAAAACACCTTGCGGAAGACGAGTAGACTAAACTCAAACTTCTTGGCTCGCAAGCAGCTTGCGAACGCGACCAAGACGGTGATCGCATTCAGCTTCAGCTGGCTAAGCAGTACACCAAAATACTTGAGTACCTGGAAGAGTCCTTGAGGGTTAGAACGCTGCTCGTGAAGCGAGTCAGGAAATACTGAGAATATTCTTCGCTAGGCGAGCTAGAAAGGTATACCTGGCGCACTTCAGGCCAAATCGGGAGTCGCAACCCACTCTCAAAGTGAGCAATGGGGATGGCGAGCTCATCGGCGGGGGGATCATTGATAGTATCTCTGTTTGTGGGGCAGCGGGCCACGAATCCAGAGTGCTGGTATCAGTCCACTGTGGCTAAGTATTCCTCTCTAGTGAGGATGGCGCAGAATAAGGGGCCCTCGCGAAAGGCTCTAGCACACTTGGCTCGCCCCTCTGTCTCCAAGTCTGCGACCATGGCGTTGAAGGGATGCGAGTCAGAGAATTTGCTAGAGCGAACTAGGGTTTGCGAGAGAGTTAGAAGAAGAGAAACACGAAGGAAGGATAGTAAATGCGGTGGTTAGAAAGCAAAAAGGCAGGCTATTTATAGAAATGAAAATAGCGGGAAGAATTCGAAGCGCCGGTAGCTGCGGATAGCGGATGCGCGCGGTATTTTTCTGCCTCCAGGGGCCTTGTCCGCTCCTAGAGAGTTAGCGTCTCGCCAAAGTCCCTCTCGCTAGTCATCGGCAAGCTAGGGCCAGATAAAGAAATAATGTGAAACGCGAGAGCAGGTCACGACAACGAGCGATAAAAGTATAATAATCTGCAGAAGTAATCAATGAGCAAGCGAGCCAGACATAGCAAAGAAAAAGATAAATAAAAGCGGAAAGTACGGGCTCGCAGGCGAGTCAAAGTATCATTATTACAGACCATTGAATTGTTTGCGACCCCTCCCTACAATGGGAAGGGTAAAGAAAAATAGATAAATAGAAAGCAAACTGCGAAGAGAGGTTCCTTAATAGCGTAACCACTTCCAGTGACCGCGACCTCGCACACCTGAGTGAGGGGGAACTCACGGTTAGTGGTACTCCCTAACTAACTTGGCCACGTGAGTCATCAGTCGCGCGTAATCCTCAATCCGAGCAATGTACACCCCAAGGGAAGTCAGCTCGTCATGATCGACCGGCCGCACCTCGGCGAGGACGCGCGTGTTTGCGTCCTCCATCGCAGCAAATCTTTCCTCAAACGTGAGCCGATCCAGCCGATTTTGTTTATGTAGATCCCGCAGCAGGGAAGTATGCTTCTGGAATATCTCGGTGACCCGCCTCTTCATTTGCTCTAGATTACCGGGGTCCGCCAGAAAATCCGCGACCTGACTCGGCCAGGGAGGTGGCGACATCTCCAACGCTCCACACTCCGACGCTGTGGGCAGGGTCAGGGGATCACCTGCGAGGTAGAAATCAGCAAAGAGGTGGAAAAGGACACTCTGCAGGGATGGACTAACCTAATGGAGAAATTTGGGTACTGGGCCACTGGCGAGAGGTGCTAGGCTGGCCCTGAAACGCTTCGACGAAGGCATGAGTGACGACCTTCACCAGTCCGGGAGGGAACACGGTTTTGGCAGGGAGTCCGGGCTCGGGAAGTAATGTCCCTTAGAGGCTCCTTGGTCCCAGAGTGCAGAATCCGGGAATGATTATAGTATGATTCGGCAGGGCCGGCGGGTCCGAGGGAGGAGGTATCCGGTCCTCCAAATTAGCGACATCAGACACTGCATAAAAAGGGAAGCTTAGCGAGTGAGAAAATATGTTACACAGGAAGGCGAGGAGAGCTACTCACCCCATGCCGAAGGAGGGCCCCGCAGGTCGGCGACCCCCATATCTGCGAGAAGGGTACAGGCGCCACCAAGGGTGGGAATGTGGGTCTCCATAATTGTTTTCCCCAGGGTATTCTCCCCAGGGGAAGCGTTATGCGAGTGAAGAAGTAATGTCAGAAGGGAAAGGCATTAATCAGTGAACTGGGCAATAGTACCTGCGAGGCGAGCTCATCAGAAGGGGATGGAGACGAAAAAGTGGACCTATCCTCACTGGGTGAGCATCAGATGGTCTTCGCCGTTTTGAAGGAGGTCAGAGGCGGCGCATGCAGCGGAGAGGCCCAGGAAGCGAGTGCGGTGGCTTTCCCTTTTTGTGCCGCCTGCGAAGCCTTCAGGCGAGCCAACAACTCCTTTTTGGACATCTCATTGGGGCTCGCGGAGAGTAAGAAAAGGGAGAGAGGAAGAAAAAGTTTGAACATCAACCGGGAGGGGTGGTATTTATAGTGGTGGGCATGGGCCCCACCAAAAGATTCGTGCCTCATCGTCGAAAGGCCGGCGAATATCCGAGGTTGGATGATTCTTCGCGAGCCCAGGTAGCCTCGTGAAGAGCGTAGATTTTGTAAAACTCCGATATTCGCCAGGAGTTGGGCGTGGATATTAGAAGTCAACAGGCGGAGGAGGTGACAAAGAAGGCGAGCCAGAGTCTCAGAGTTCGCTCACAAGAAGGCAGGCGAGCCGGGCACTCGCCGACCGCTCGCAAGAAGGCAGGCGAACCAGGCACTCGCCGACCGCTCGAAGGAAGGAGGGCGATCCAGATCTTTGCGGTCCGTCGCAGCGGTCTTCTGGACGAGTCATATTGTTTCCAAATTTTTGTGTTCGGCGAAATCCAATCTGCGTTCGCGAACACCCGACTTCAGTTGAGATCGATGAACTCAGCTCAGCGTTCGATGAAATCCTTTCTTAGTTCGATGAACGAAAACTGAATTTGCCTCAGCGGTGGGGCTTAGAGGGTCAGCCGTCTCAGCGGCTATTTCCATCCCGTCTCGGAGGATCCGCTGGGACCAAGTTGACTCAATGGTTTTCCTCCATCTGCAGCTCAGCTCGACAAGCTCAATCTTCCTTCCAGTTCAGCACTCTCACAAGGCCGAGGGGAGCTCGCAGGAAGGTGTGCGAGACCTGGCCTCGGAGGATATCGCCAGAAGAAGTGCGGGCGGGGTCTTCATCGAATGCTCGCCAAAGAGGGTGAAAGTGAGTTTATTTCTTATTATATTTGTTAAAACTCTGGTTTATTTTTACTTCAAAATAAGTGATATATATATTTATATATATGAGTGATGATTTAGTAATAAACACAAACAGTGAGTAGGCAAAGTAAACACAACACATAGGAATTAAAACATAAACAAAGAAGCACACCAAAGGCACACAACCAGATGACACAAGAAATATAGTAGTTCCCCTCAACTGGGTACATCTACTCTTCTACCCACTTGTAGGAATCCACTGGAGGTTGTTGATAAGGTGCCCTCACACAAGGTGTTTTTGATAAGGTGTCCACACACCAATGGATGTTTGATCAGGTGCCCAATTCACCTATAAGCTTTTGATCAGGTGCTTATAAAACAAGATGCAGGTTTTTGCTAAGGTGGCCTATCACTGGGAGTAAACTTTTGAAGGAAGTTTTAACCCTTCACAAGATGGGAAGGAGAAATAAAGAAAATAGAAAGTTTATAGTGTTCTTATCTTTTGCTGAGAAGACTCTTGAAAATCCTGAAGGGTAGTTGAGTTGGATCTTTGATGATGATGTTGAAGAAAGCTCCCCCTGTCTGATTGAGTTTAGATGACAGCTTGTGGATAGAGCTCCTTCTCTAGATTGTGATACTCCTCTTTTCTTCTTGCAGTTTAGATCCCTGAGCAAATGATATTGACTTGGTGTCTCAGGTTTGTATAGAAGATCTGCAAGAAAAATGTTTAGCAAAAGAAGATAATATAATTTGATCGGCTTCTTTTTGCTCCTCTGTTTCTCTTCTTCTTCCTTTTCCTGTACAGCAAGTGTTAATGTATTATGTCTATATTATGTATGCAGCAATAGTAATATATTGTGTATATATATATTCTGTCGAGCAAGACAGATATATATGTTCTGCTGTATAAATAATCTGCTGCATATTAATCTGTTGTATAATAAGTTGTTTTCTGCTATCGTGTAAAGTTGTTGTCTTCTTTCGGTTGATTTGAATTATTGCCGACCAAAGATGAAGGATTTATTATCTCTTTCATTTCCCAGATCCTCGAGAAGATAACTTACCGTGTTTAGCTTGCTACCATGGCTACAATATTTAATGCTTTGTTGTCAATGTCTATATCATTTAATGTTTGCACGCTGTAATATCAGATCAGTAATATATAGCAATATATAAATAGAATAAATAATAAATATTACTATAATATAGTCTGACAGCATATAAGTAATATTTAATGATATAAAAATAATGTTGCAGAAATTCATCAAGCTGAGGTTCAAGTTCGTCGAGCTCATCATTTGATTCGTCGACCTGAACATTTGATTTACTGTTTCTGAACATCTGCTGAATATTCGTCGAACGCAGACTTGGGTTCGTCGAACGGAAGGATTCATCGACCGCTGAACTTGAATGATTTCATCGACCGCTGAAGTGTTGAGCTATTCGTCGAACACAGATGGTCGTTCGTCGAACGCAGGATTTCATCGACCGCTGAGCTGGGGTCTGTTCGTCGACCGCTGAGATAATCTGTTCGTCGACCGCTGAACCGCTGAGACGGGATCGTCGAGCGCTGAACCGGTGAGACGGGATCATCGAGCGCTGAACCGCTGGATTTTGTCGAGCGTAGAATGCACGCCATTCGTCGATCGCAGGGCGTCGTTTGTCGAACGCAGAACGCTGTTCGTTGAACGCAGAGAATATATGTAAATTTAATTTCTCTCTTATTTTCTGCCTATTAAATATATATATTTATATTTCTTAGTATATTATATATATATATATATTTCTTAGTATATTATATATATTATTGTATATTTCTTATTATATATATTATTTATATTATTGTATATTTCTTTTCAGCTTTCTACCTTAATAGGATTTAATCTAAGTTATAATATATGTTATGATATAACTTAGATACTAAAGGTGGATCCTAACTCAAATCAAAACTAAGGTTCCAACAATCTCCCCCTATTTGAGTTGGGATCCTAATCCAAATTAAGTCTAGGTTCTAACAATCTCCCCCTATTTGGTTTAGGATTCCTAAGCATAAAAAGTCTTTAAAGCTTAAGGGTTAAAGATTATTTATTTCTTTTGAAAGACATTTAAGCAAATTCAGATTTCCTAAATCTTGATTTAAATAGGAATTTAATATGAATGAATTGCTAGCTGTTATTAGATTCTAAAAATTTTAAAATCAAAAAGACAAAGTTTGATAGCTTCTTTCTATAGAATCCCCTTAATCAGATGAGACTCACACTTAGAGCTTTGATCATTTCTGATCAATGCAATCTGAGTAGAATGCTCAACATGATTTTGGAGAAAAATCTATAAGAATGTGAAGTCTATCTGACTTTGTTTTTGAGATATAAAAATTCAAAAGAATCATTATAATTGCTGTTTAATTTAATTATAATTTAAGTAATAACATTAAACAGTTAAAACAAAATTGCCTTATAGATAAGTATGTTGGCCTACACCAATGGAGGTTTGATCAGGTGCCCAATTCACCTATAAGCTTTTGATCAGGTGCTTATAAACCAAGATGCAGGTTTTTGCAAAGGTGTCCTGTCACCGGGACTAAACTTTTGAAGGGAGTTTTAACCCTTTACAAGATGGAAAGGAGAAATAAAGAAAATAGAAAGTTTATAGTGTTCTTCTCTTTTGCTGAGAAGACTCTTGAAGATCCTGAAGGGTAGTTGAGTTGGATCTTTGATGATGATGTTGAAGAAAGCTCCCCCCGTCTGATTGAGTTTAGATGACAGCTTGTGGATGGAGCTCCTTCTCTAGATTGTGATACTCCTCTTTTCTTCTCGCAGTTTAGATCCCTGAGCAAATGATATTGATTTGGTGTCTCAGGTTTATATAGAAGATCTGCAAGAAAGATGTTTAGCCAAAAGAAGATAATATAATTTGATCTGCTTCTTTTTGCTCCTCTGTTTCTCTTCTTCTTCATTTTCCTGTAAAGCAAGTGTTAATGTATTCTGTCTATATTATGTAAGCAGCAATAGTAATATATTATGTATATATATATATATATTCTGTCGAGCAAGACATCTATATATGTTCTGCTGTATAAATAATCTGCTGTATAATAAGTTGTTTTCTGCTGTCGTGTAATGTTGTTGTCTTCTTTCAGCTGATTTGAATTCTTGCAGACCAAATAGGAAGGATATATTATCTCTTTCATTTCCCAGATCCTCGAGAAGATAACTTGCCATGTTTAGCTTGCTGCAACGGCTACAGTATTTAATGCTTTGCTGTCAACGGCTAAATCATTTAATGCTTGCACGCTGTAATGTCAGATCAGTAATATATAATTATATATAAATAGAATAAATAATAAATATTACTATAATAAAGTCTGACATCATATAAGTAACATTTAATGATATAAAAATAATGCTGCAGAAATTCGTCGAGCTGAGGTTCAAGTTCGTCGAGCTCATCATTTGATTCGTCGACCTGAACATTTGATTTACTGTTTCTGAACATCTGCTGAATATTCGTCGAACGCAGACTTGGGTTCGTCGAATGGAAGGAATCGTCGACCGCTGAGCTTGAATGATTTCGTCGACCGCTGAAGTGTTGAGCTGTTCGTCGAACGCAGATGGTCATTCGTCGAAAGCAGGATTTTGTAGACCGCTGAGCTGGGGTCTGTTCTTCGACCGCTGAACCGCTGAGACGGGATCATCGAGGGCTGAACCGCTGAGACGGGATCGTTGAGCGCTGAACCGCTGGATTTCGTCCAGTGCAGAATGCACGCCATTCGTCGATCGCAGGGCGCCGTTCGTCGAACGCAGAACGCAGTTCGTCGAACGCAGAGAATATATGTAAATTTAATTTCTCTCTTATTTTTTGCCTATTAAATATATATGTTTATATTTCTTAGTATATTATATATATATATATATTTCTTAGTATATTATATATATTATTGTATATTTCTTGTTATATATATATTATTTATATTATTGTATATTTCTTTTCAGCCTTTTACCTTAATAGGATTTAATCTAAGTTATAATATATGTTATGATATAAACTTAGATACTAAAGGGGATCCTAACTCAAATCAAAACTAAGGTTCCAACAATCTCCCCTTATTTGAGTTGAGATCCTAATCCAAATTAAGACTAGGTTCTAATAGAGGGGTTTCAGATCCAACATGTGGGAGAAGTAGCAAAGAAGGCGAGCCGGAGCTCCAAGGGTTGCTCGCAGGAAGGCGGGCGAGCCGGGTGCTCACCGACCGCACGCGAGAAGGCGAACGGGCCAGAATTCTTTCAAGTACCCGTGTTCGACGAAATCCATTTTGCGTTCGACGAACTCGCTTAACGTTCCTAGTTCGACGAACTGGCTTCTCCGCTCGACAAACTCGCGTCTCACTCATAGTTTGTTGAATGGGCTTCTCGGCTCGTCAAACTCAATCGTCCAGCCAGTTCAGCAGATCTCCGCAGGGCCAAGGGAAGCTCGCGGGAAGGCACGCGAGTAATGTCCCTGCGAGCCAGAATCTCAGAGTTCGCTCACAAGAAGGCGGGCGAGCCGGGCACTCGCCGACCGCTCGGAGGAAGGCGGGCGAGCTAGATCTCCACGATCATTGAATTCCAGCTTGATGTCGATGATCCCATCTCTGCGTTCGATGCATGAGTAACAAGATGTTTAATTCGACGGAATTACTTCCCAAGCTCGACGAGCTCTGTCGTCAAGCCAGTTTAGTATATTTTTGTAGGGCCGAGTGGAGCTCGCAAGGATGAATGTGGGACCCGGCCTCGGCGAACGTCGCTAGAGGGAGGGCGAGTGGGGCCTTCCCAGAGCGTCCGCTCAAGAAGGGTTTTGCGAGCCATACTCGCGAGGGGACTTGCGGGAGCTCTCGCGAGTAGCTCTCTCGCAGATCACTTACCCATGGACAAAGGGGGTGAAATTACCGCTCTGCCCCTGATGGTCTGCAGTTAGCCTTTCCAAACAGCGGAGTTTAGCTGTTAGCAGGCCAAATTGGGGTGCGTTTAGTTAAACCAAAAGGCGGAATTCCGCTATTGACAGACCACGAGCTAAAAACTATAAATGGACCTTAATGGGCACATTAGGAAGGGATTCTGATGCACAAAACTATGCTTGCAAATGATAACGGCAAGTGTACCGTATCGAATGTAGTATAGGTTATTGAAACCAAGGTCGTATTAGACTCGGGGCGGTTGAGTACTCTTACTTCAAGAAAATCTCTATTATCTTATCAATTAGAAATTGAGAGTGATTTTGCAAAAGGGAAATAAAAGAACGACTAGCACACGATCCTTGAATCACCGCGGAATAAGAATAGAAGAAACAAAATCGCATTCTCTAAATAAAATAACTTTGACCTTTGGAGGTTCCCGAATTATAAACGTACCTCTCTCGAGGATACATCCAACTAAGATTAGGTTGATCAGCCGAACTCTCGTTCTATAATTGATACCCCTAAACTTGCTTTAACGAAGTGAACCCCTCTATTGGATTTGACTCTAATCCGGGAGATTTATGTCGCCCTCTCTCGAGGGGTGCATGCAACTCTCTTTATCCTTGAAGGTTCGGTTCGTCTTACGAGCTGGTTTGGCTAACTAAAGAACGAAAACAGGAATGAGAAAATAATCTCATTTCATTAAAATCAAGGATAAATCTTAAGTGGTTTAGAAAAGAGAAAGAGCGATTCTAAATTGCTTCAAAACCAATATTATTCCTTGGATCATCTCGACCGAGTGCTAATAAAATTTAAGTACTCATAGAGATGGAGGAATTAAAGACATAAAAGAATACATGAAGAAGGGAGAAGAAAAAGAGAGACATAACACTAATTTATTAATTGAGATCAAGGGAAGTACAAACTATGAATTGAAAATTACAACTATTGAAATAAAAGAACAACTATAAGACTACTAAAACATGAAAATAAACAAGAAAAGGGGAATTGAACTCCCAAAATTCGTCCTTTATCATCTGTTGGAGCCGTCTTTATATAGCTGAAAAAATGAGGTTACACGCCCTTGGTCACGCCCGTGACCAAGGGCGTGTAAGGAGCGTGATCGAAGCAGCAGCGGAGAGGGCGCCTTCTGGAGTAATTGCGAGCATTTCGGCCGCGTCACGCCCTAGGTCACGCCCGTGACCTGGGGCGTGTAATCTTGAAATAGTGCTGCTGGCGGGAAGCTCTGGCGGGAAGAAGCTCGGAATGAGTCACGCCCGTGACTGGAGGTCACGCCCTCGGTCACGCCCGTGACCGAGGGCGTGTAACTTTAAATGACGTGGCAGGCGTGCTCTGGATGCTGTGGCGAGTCGCGGCCGTGACACTAGGTCACGCCCTTGGTTACGCCCGTGACTTGGGGCGTGTACTTGGCGAATTCTTCACGGAACGCTCCCTGGTGGAGGAATTGGGTCTGGAACACATCTTTGACTGTCACGCCCTTGGTCACGCCCGTGACCTTGGGCGTGTACTTGATATTTTTGCTCAAAGTGCCCAGAAAACCTGCAAACATAAACTAAACTTATATTAGTGGCAGAAATAAAAAGGAATGATTATTATAAGATAAAACATACAATTTATATAAATTCATATTAAAATTACATTAGAATTATATTAAAAGATGAGTATAAAAAGTACTCATCAGATTCCAATCTCAGTTCTCTGAGCTCTCCCCCTTTTGGTTACTTTGGTTTAGATCTCTAGCTCTCCAAGGTGCCCAAGTCTCAGCTTTGGATTGGGAGGGGAAGCGCTCAATGATCCTCCGGGTTTGTGCTGGGACCTCCTTGCTGCGGCTAAGGTCTCAGTCTGTTTCCGAATCCCCAGTCTGCTCCTTCCAAGGGAATAGTAAGGGCTAGCTGCCCCTCAACTTTTTGAGGGCCTGAGCTTTACAAGAGGCCAAGAAATCGGTTTCAACAGTACGAGTAATTGTAAGAAAAATATTAAAGTACCTGTGATGACCCTTGCCAGTTCCGGGGCTGAGCCAGGTCCAAGGCATACATCAGGTCCCTGTCCTGCCTATGATCACATTTCTGGAATCCACGACCTCATCCCCGCCCTCAGCCCCCAAAATACTGGGCCTATTGGGTAGCCTGTAGTGTCGGTGGCCATTCCTCTGTAGGCAGCTCCTCCAGATGTGGCCCATCTGGTAGCACAAGTAGCACTCTGGTGGGGGAGGCGGCCCACCTCCTAGCCTCAGCACCTCCCGTGTCTATAGAGGCTGAGGAGCCAATACTACCTGTTCCTTCCTCTCCTCCTAGTGGGGTTGACCCTCTGTTCTCATTTCTCCAACATCACGACCCCTCTGTTGGTCTCTCCTGCCGCCCGACCCTGGTCCTCTGTCGGTCACTTCCTTCCATGGATGGTGTGCTGGTTTGCCTCCAGCTTCTTGCCATCTCCAAGATCCTGGCCATGCTACCGTCAGAAACAAAAAGGAGGCCCTGCCCTAGTTCATCACGGAGGCCCTTGCAAAACCTCTTCGCATACCCTTCATCGTCCAGCTGATAGGAGTCCGCAAACCGGTCCAGGTGAGTAAACTCTTGGTGATAATCCAGAAACGTCCTGCTCCCATGCCTCAACTATAGAAATCTGTCCTCCAACTCATCTCTGGCAGACTGAAGCACGAAGTGCTGCAGCAGTGCTGCCTTGAAATCATCCCAAGAGACATCCGCAGCCTCCAATCCTACATAGGTGGTGTCTAGCAATGACATCCACCATCTCTTCGCAAGGGACTCCAAGAATTAGACCACCAGCGGTACTTCCATCTCTAATGAGCATTGTATCCCTGCCAGCATATCATACATGATATCCACCCACTCCTCAATCGGAACTGCTGACTCTGTCCCGAGGTAGGATGGGGGTGAAAGCCTGCGGAAGATGCTCATCCAGTTGTCCCCAGGGTTTGGCTGAGGAGCCGCAGCCTGTTGAGCCCTGAATGCATCCAGTATGGTGGTCAGCATCTATCCCATCTCCATCTCCTGGAACAGAGTAGGAGCCGGAGGTGGTGGGATGACGTTTGGAGTCGGAGGTGCTCCATGCTACAGCGTAGGGTTCGTCGCAGGCTACAAAGGAAAATTGACACTCATAAGGGGTTTGTCTACAAAGATTTAGTTAAAGTGGATTTTTTCATGTGATTCCCCATATGGGCAAACCATTACTTCCGCTGCTAGTTTGTCCTCAAAATAAGCTGGCGCGGGGTGGCCCAGAGTTTGTGGACATCTTTTCTTCTGATCGAGTTTCCCTCTAATACCAGTTTGTAAGACCCCATTTTTTCGCTACAAAACTGGGTCTTATGCCCAGAACCACCGCTTTGCGGTGACACCAACACTCAGAAAGGTTGCCACTACAAAATGCTGATCTTGCCGGCCATATCATTCATAGAAGAAGAAAAGTACAAATGAAGGAAAAGTAAGCTCAAGTCCACATCACATGAAATATAGATCATAACAAAAAGGAGATGTCCACAGATAATAACTGAAATATAAGGTAGCAATATAAAGGGCTCATGCCCAGTTCATCATGTCCTCACTATAAATCACTCGCGGAAGCAAAATCTACTCAAAGACACTCACGGATCTTGAAACTGGTGCTCCCATGCTAGACTGGCCCGCATCCATCGGCACATGCCTATGGTCGTGTTGCGTCTCCTCGGTCCCCTAAAATGATATGGTCCACTGACCGTTAGTAAAAAGACTAAGCCTCATTTCCGCCATCCATCCCCCTGTGTCCCTAGGCACTGAGCTGGAGGATGAAGCAGAGGACAGCAGGGTGTATAACACAAAGCAGGTCACATGTCTTAGCTACAGGAGTATCTATCACTACACATGTGTATATATATATGAAACAGTAAATAAAGTAATGTAAAGAACAAGTAAAGTAAGCAGGTAAAGACAGGTATATAATAGAAAAGTAACCATTGATATATAGGAATTCCCATACAAACCTATAGACCTAGGGGTCATTTAGCAAGGCCTATCGTATAAAGAGTCCCATAACCATTTTATACGATAGGGGTAGGGGTTGAAATGCAATGCTTATGCCATAACATGCAGAGTTATATTGCGTAATGTTATGATCACACAAGTGCAACTCACACACTTCGACTCTATGCACACAGACCTTTAGTTCCCCCTTTTTGGAGCTAGCAAGACTCCTAGGATACCCCCGTAGTGGCAAACAGAAGCTGTGGGTTGGGCCTCACCCACCTCTAGGTTGGTATTCACACTACCTAACCTAGACCTATCATACGCCTCAACGCAAAACCGCGGAGCGCCTGCATACTCTTACTGGCTGTACCACCAGACTTTCTTGGCTAAGTGCAAATCCACACTTACCGAGTCAGCGTATCAACGCCGGTGTGAATGACCATCAATACCGAAGACCCACCACCTTTATGCACATGCAATATGATTACTGTGTATCTCTGAGCCATAAACTCCCCGGTCTAACCCGCTCACTACAACAACCTTTAAAGCTACCTGCTCGCCGGACAAACCCATCTGCAACAACATCCACCGAGCCTACTGCTCGTCCAACCAAAAAAGGTAACACCCACAACAACGAGGTGTGGGTGAGTGTATTATTGAGTTAATCTTGCATAATAATTTACTCCTACAATTTAGGGTTAACCATGTAATTCCCGAGGACTACCCTATGAGGGGCTCGAGCAGTACTAGGAGCTATGATGGGATGACACCCCAATGCTCCCTTTCCAAGGTAGTTTCTATTATTGATAACTACCCATAAAACTACCCCTATAACAATTTCACTTGAGTTAACCCTAAGTGTTTTATATTCCACTCCAAGGGAAACACGATCTTTCATCAATCCCGAGCACAACCAGCTCAATTGGTGATGAGAAGTGAAATAACTCCATAGTTAGGCGTGCTCGGGCTGGAGTAGTACTGGGATGGGTGACCTCCTTGGAAGTCCCCATGGTGTATGCTTAATTATCGAGTTTGACTCATCAAGGGGCGCCGGATCGAATCTCGGCCCCAACAACCCGCCTGTTTAGTGGAGAAGGGTGGGTGGTGCGGTCTACATACCAAGTTGTTATACAATAAGCAAAATTTTTGTAACGGTCTCCCAAGCACACAACTTGCAAGGTCAGCCACCGGCACCACCAGCATCTAGCTCAAAAGGGTTTAGGCTCAACCAGTCTACAGACCGGGCACCCCAACCCCTCTCCATCCCACCACAGGGCACAGTGGGTTGTTGGAGGCCGCAACCCCCCTTTTCATGAGGAATGATTCAGTTAAGCGGCAGTGCAGGTACTTCCTAGGAAGTCACCCATCCCTAAATTTCTCCAGCCTGAGCATGCATAACTGTAGAGTTCTTTCATTCCTCATCACTGATGGGAAATGTGCCCTGCAATGTTCCTAATTTAAAGAAGCACCCAGCTCAATGATAAAAGCATTATGTATTTAATGTTATATCTAGTTCATGCTTGCAGAGATCAAGTAATATGTCCAGTAATTTAATTACTTCACTAAGTACAAAATCATCTAAAAGGACTGGACATATCGTCGAAAAGAGTATGCATGTCGTTGAAATGATGTGCAGAGAAAATCAGAAGGATCATGTCAGTTATCGTCAAGATAAAATGTGTATGTTGATATCGTTGTGAGATCAACACGATAAAACCTCACAACGATATCAGAAAGCCGAGATGAAGAAGAATACTTAAGTTCAAGTACAAGAAAGAATGTCGATGATATCGTCGTGAAGAAGCCGCGTCGTCGATAAGGCTAAGCAAGATAGATATCGTTGTAGAGAAGCCATGTCGTTGATAAGGCTAAGCAAGACAGATATTGTGGTAAAGAAGTCTCGTCATTGATAAGGCTAAGTAAGACTGATATCGATGATATCGTTGTTAAGAAGACTTGACTTCTAGAAGACTATGGAAGGTCATATGAAGACTGGCAGTTGCTGAAGATTATGTCATCGACAAGATAAGGTGGTTACAATGATATCAAGCAGTCAAGAAGATTATGCCGACATCACATAGTTGACTTCATATCGTCTTAAGTGCAAGTGAAGAAGGGATGTCCCATATCGTTGAGATATCCATGTATGAAGAAGAAGGAAGATGACTTGAAGATCTGTCCAAGTCCAAGACAACAATAAGATCTGTCGTCGAGATATTATCCATATCGCCGTAACGATATAAATATCATCGAGATGGATTTAAAAGTTACCAGACGCGCTGTCAGCATTTAATGCCACCGCCTGATTGTCCAATCAGTGCGTGCTCTTAAGGTATGTGCATCTGTCAGTGAAGGACACATAGGAGACCATTGAGCGGCTCCTCCATCCTATAAAAGGGAACACTGGATGCCCTAAAGAAAGTGTGTCAACAGGAGATACGAGAACGAAGAAACGAAAAAGAATCCCGCCGAGCAATACAACAGAAAAAGTTGCGGAGAAGAATCAACATCAAGGAGAGGAGAACAAAAAAAATGCACATCCAGTGTTCTCCAAGTTGCAGTCAAGCCACATTGACTATTAAGAATCGTTCAAGTCAAGAAGCCGATCTCCACCAGGCAGAAGAACAATCATTGCATATCTTTCTTTGTAAGGCTTGCGGTCCAAAACTGTAAGATCTATTTTCAAATCTGAGAGGACTTGAGGGTCCAACCATGTCGAGCTTGAGGTCTTGAGATCTGTGAGGCTTGAGGGTAGGGTCATAGGACTTGAGGGTCCAACCGTGTTGAGCTTGCGGGCTTGGGTGCAGTAGGGGCCTGCGGGTCTAGGCTACAGGACTTGCGGGTCCAAGGGGAAAGACTTGTGGGTCTATGCTGTGTAGGGCTTGAGGGCCTGAGTGTAGAGCTTGTGGGCTTGAGTGTAGTAGGGGCTTGCGGGCCTAGGATGTAGGACATATAGGTCTGAGTTGTAAGGCTTGCGAGCCGGAGACATTTGCGGAGTTTGCCGAGCCTAGCACACTACTAGGTAGGCGCAGAGGGACAGAGTACTACTCAAGACACCATGTCTTGAGGAACCTCTATAAATTCTTGTATGTTTTCTGTGTAGTGCTATTAATCTCTAGATCTGTTAACCAAAAATTCAGAACACCAAAAAGGGGAAAAAACGATTTGAAATACCTATTCACCCCCCTCTAGGTGAGATGTCGACACCCAATAACTTACAAGTGGTATAAGAGGTAGGTTGTTCAATGAAAAGCTTAACATCTTGAACAGATCTGCTCTTGGGTGTGTCAAATAAACTGATCATCATATCCTAACTCCATGGAGAAAGTCAGAAGTTCTGACATCAGGAAGTTAAGATCCTTAAGTGAAAGCAGCTGGAGCTCCTCCTATATTAATGAAGAAAGATTCACAGGGATCAGAGCACCCCTAACCTCCTCAGACAGTGAATTTGATTATGAAGAATGCTCGGTAGTAGGAAGAAGGATAAGAGAATCCTTGGCTCTCTCAGACTGTGAATCTGAGTATGAGGGTCTATGGGTTGATGGCTCTATCAGATGAAGAAAATCATGATGAATCACATTATGATCAGGTATGCATCACTCACACATCTTTACTACCTGCTTCAATTAAGAAGACCAAGAGTGCATCAGATGATTGCTCATCTTCTGAAAATGATGCAAGAGACTGCTCATCATGCAACAATAAGAATCATACTGATTTAATAGAACAGTTTGGTGATCTCTTGGCTGCTCTGAAAAGGAGCAAGAAGCTGGTTAGAAAGCAAGCTAAGGAGCTCGAAACACTCAAACCTAATAAGGCTGAATTAGATGAGAAAATGGGTATGTTCCACAATATGGAGGCCAATTCCATTAAGATCAAGAAGCTCATCGACAAGCTTAATGATGAGAGAAACCAAAGGGAAGAACTCATTAAGAAACTTGAGAATGATCTTCTTAAGGAAAGAAACTTAGTGGCTCAATTCTCTAAGCCCAAAATCATACTGCCCATCATTGATACCTTCTCCTCTTATAGAAATAGGAGGGGATTGGGTTTCAATGAAGGGGCAGTTGATGATGGGAATGGAAAAAGGGGCAAAACTAAAGTTGAGCCTCACACCACCTTTTAGAAGGTAGTACTTCCCTCTAACAAGTATGACCAGGACACTGTCCATGGTCACTGGATGAATGGAAACTCCAATAGCTTGGGAGATGCTTTTGACTATGGGAGGAGAAAGGAAATGGGGGTGAGTGCATGAAGGCTCCCTATGAGGAAATCCAAATGGCCCATCATAGACCATTTGTGTTTGGTGCTTCAGCCTCCACATTCAAGGGTAAAGAAGAAACACCTTCCCAATCTCTTCCAGATAAGAAGCAGGCTGGTAGCACCAGTATAATCAACTCTCACTTGATCATATCTGATGACATCAACACCATGTCAGTGACCAAGCTGACATCTCTTGCTGACAAACAGATAAAGTCAAGAAGACATAATTATACTAGAGCAGCTAGTCAGCCCTTAGTCAAGAATGTCGTTGCCTTCTCTACCGGACATAAGCATTGTGATTCTCCACCCACCTCAAAAATTGTTCAAAAAAGATGGTACAACATCCATGAATGTTGGTGATGTGGTAAAGTGGGACACTTTGCCATTGAATGTTGGCACAACCCTAGTGTGCCTAGTGGAAAGGAGAGCCCTCCTGGAAAGGCTGAGGTGAGTAGAAGAATTCCTTACTATTCTAACAAGAACCTAGGACCCAAATCAATTTGGGATCCTAAGGGATATTAAATCTGTCTTGCAGGGTAGTCCATGTATCCAATCAAAAGCAAACAAGGCTAATGGACAATAAGTGATTCAGACATAACTTTGGATGAACAAAAATCTCATTACAAGCCAAGATGCACTGGTCAAGGGGGAGCAAAAAGGAAAAATAAAAGAGACATCACATCAAGGTGGAGCTACAAGCTCAAGAAGAAGCCAAAGCTAAGGTGAAGGCAACTATGCTAAATATTCACCACATAACCTTATCTTTATAGATATGCAAAAGTAATTTTAGCTTGAGTAAGCAAATGTTGTCACTCAAGGAGCACCTATGTATGGCACTGCTAAAGCACAACATTGATCATACAAAAGAGTGAACAATGATAATATCATTTTGAATACAAAATGATATCGTCGAAATAATGATTGGTATCGTCGAAATGATTTCTCGACACCTAAGTAGGATCACGATGATACCTAAGTGTCGATCTAACACATAAGGGATCTGAAATTAACCGATTGCAACCACTCAACCTAAGTTAATCAGGCTTTTCTCAAATGACACTTCGCATTCCAATCCCGAAACTATTAATAAGACCAGATGTCTTAAGGTTAAAACACGTTCTATGATTGCCCAAAAAAGTCATCGTGCTCTCTACGTCTTCGAAAAGTGAATGAGTCTACAACGTTAGAGTCCTCTCAGATCAAGTAAGAGATGGCGCCAAAGAAGGAAGGATTTTTTTATGAATGAAGCGAAGTAATGAGGAATGGTTTCTTAGAAGGGCCATAAGAGATTAAAAACACTATTCAGCTGCTGGACATCGTCGGTCTAGAGTTTGCACTCTATGAGCCAACAGTAATATTGAAGAGAGAAGTGTTGTAGTTCTTCTCAAATGCCAAGGGCGGCTCAAAAGGAACATCTGTGAAAAGCTTGATCAATGGGATGAAAGTCAAGGTTAATCCCAAAAGATTGGCCAGGGCTCTTCAGTTGTCGACCTGCGCCAATGGGGATGAAAATGACAAGGTCACCCAGGAGGTCCTTAACAAATCTATGGCATGGTGCGTGCACTCCAGTAAGACATGTGGGTCTCTGTAAAGAAAGAGCATTAATCAATGAGGAAAGCTTATGGCTGATATCGTAGGAAAATACCTCCTCTGCAAGGTAGGCTCGCATGATAAGATATCCAAACCCATGTTCGAGATAATTGCAAGGATAATCCAAAGTAAGAAAACCAACTGGGGTCAGATTATCTTCAAAAGGATTCATGAAAGTTTCCAAGTACCCAATCTGGGAAGAATTATGTCTCTCTTTTTCCTATTATCTTATCCTGAGACTTTCAACAAGAAGTATGGTGTTAAAATCCATCACATAAGAAGGATGGATATCAAAATACTTGAGAGATGGGAGAAAGTTCTGACTAAGTCTCCCAAGAAGCTGAAGACTGCAGCGGATATGATGGGAAGGGAGAAAGCTCATCTGAAGGAAGTGAGTCAGGCAACATCTCAGACCCGTCTGACTCTGAAGCACATATAGAGAAAATGATTATCTTCCACCAGACCTCTGCTCTAAGTATGGGATCCTGGACAATTGTAACAGCAGGAACAGAACAAGAGGATGCTGAAACTGAGGGGGAGAAGAATAGTGAGATCCCTGCTCAATTGGTAGATGTGATCAATAAGATCATAGGGCTGAGGATGTTGTAGTCCAAGAGGACCCAAGTGAAGATCCCCAAGAAGACAACCAAGAGAATCCCGCCAATGAGACTAACAGAGATCTGCCAAATCTTGAAGAGGAAAATGAGTCAAACCAGTCGCCCATCAGAAGACCTCCATCTCCCATGGTTGATGGGAATAAAGAGAAGGAACCAGAACAAGCTATTTCACCTCTAGAGAACAGGCTTGTGGAGTTCTCGCTACTGCCTAGGATAAAAATTCTCCTGGAAGAGCAAAGGCTAAAAATTGAAATTCATGTTAACTCTGTTGTCAATGAGCTAAGAAGGAAACAATCTGCTGAAATTGCAAGTCTGATTAATGTTGTGAAGAATCTGAAAGAATGCACTGCCAAAGAGACAACACTTACTCACTAGGGTCTATCTGATGCAGGGGATAATCAGATAATGATCGCCAACAACATAGAGAAGGCCTACATAGCAACCAACAGATGAATGGTTGAACACAAAACTAATCTCCAAGAAAGTCTAGATCACCACAATAAGGATCTAGATAGTCATCTGCTTGAGACCAAGAACCATTTGGAAGCAGGAATTCACATGCTTAAAAGCAAGATACTGGTCCTCCAGGAGAACCTCCAAAGGGGGATATATGATGAAGTCATAAAGGGGGAGAGATCAATGATGATGGCCAATGGTGAGCATGCCATCTGGACCACAAATACCATCAGGGAAGCAATGAATCTCCCTCCTCTCCATTTTGATGAGCCTGCTGAAGAGTACCCTGCTGAAGATTAACATGTTGATATTCGTGATGCTGCTGCTAATCAAAACAAAGGGAAGGAAATAGTGGAAGAAGATGAATCAAAGATAAGAAAGAGAAAATACAGGGAGGAAATGGAGAAAAGGATAACAATGAAAGGTGGAGCCCCAAGTTCAGATCCATCATACTAAAAGCATGGGAGCTGGTGAAAGTGAATAAAGGTGACAAATACAAATTGTACAGTCCTCAAGAATGGTCTAAGTACGAAGATCAAGAAGAAGTAAGGAGAGATTACATAAGGGACAAACAAGGAGGAAGAATCTCTGCAGACACTCCTGAGCCCCTCAAGTATCACCCCAAACCATTTGAATACTTCACCAGAAAAACTGAGAAGGAGCAGGAAGCTTGTGTCAAGAAAGCAAATAGTGAAGCAGTTTTGAAAGAAACAGGGAAATAGAGGGCTGGATCATTAGGGGCAAATGTTGAAAAACCTTAATACATCTGTCACCATTTATAAGTCTTTAATGAAGTGATATTTGTCAATGTATGTGTTCACTTAAACTTAACTGCAATGTCATTATTATATGCTAATTTGCTTAAGATGTTTTTTTATCATTGAGTGGGTTATGACTTCTTCAAATAGGGGGAAATTGTTGGGAAATGTGCTCTGCAATGTTCCTGATTTAACGAAGCACTCAGCTCAATGATAAAAGCATTGTATATTTAATGTTATATCTAGTTCATGCTTCAGAGATCAAGCAATATGTCCATTACTTTAATTACTTCACTAAGTACGAAATCGTCAAAAAGGACTGGACATATCGTTGAAAAGAGTATGCAAGTTGTTGAAATGATGTGCAGAGCAAATCAGAAGGATCATGTCAGTTATCGTCGAGATAACATGCGTATGTTGATATCGTTGTGAGATCAACACTCTAACACCTCACAATGATATCAAAAAGCTGAGATGAAGAAGAATACTTAAGTTCAAGTACAAGACAGCATGTCGATAATATCGTCGTAAAAAAGTCATGTCGTCGATAAGGCTAAGCAAGACAGATATCGTCGTAGAGAATCTGTGTCGTCGATAATGCTAAGCAAGACAGATATCGTCGTAAACCAGTCTTGTCGTCGATAAGGCTAAGTAAGAATGATATCGATGATATCGTCGTAAAGAAGGCTTGACGTCGAGAAGACTAAGGAAGGTCATATGAAGACACACAGTTGCTGAAGATTATGTCATCGACAAGATAAGGTGGTTACAATGATATCAAGCAGTCAAGAAGATTATGCCGACATCACATAGTTGACTTCATATCGTCTTAAGTGCAAGTGAAGAAGGGATGTCCCATATCGTTGAGATATCCATGTATGAAGAAGAAGGAAGATGACTTGAAGATCTGTCCAAGTCCAAGACAACAATAAGATCTGTCGTCGAGATATTATCCATATCGCCGTAACGATATAAATATCATCGAGATGGATTTAAAAGTTACCAGACGCGCTGTCAGCATTTAATGCCACCGCCTGATTGTCCAATCAGTGCGTGCTCTTAAGGTATGTGCATCTGTCAGTGAAGGACACATAGGAGACCATTGAGCGGCTCCTCCATCCTATAAAAGGGAACACTGGATGCCCTAAAGAAAGTGTGTCAACAGGAGATACGAGAACGAAGAAACGAAAAAGAATCCCGCCGAGCAATACAACAGAAAAAGTTGCGGAGAAGAATCAACATCAAGGAGAGGAGAACAAAAAAAATGCACATCCAGTGTTCTCCAAGTTGCAGTCAAGCCACATTGACTATTAAGAATCGTTCAAGTCAAGAAGCCGATCTCCACCAGGCAGAAGAACAATCATTGCATATCTTTCTTTGTAAGGCTTGCGGTCCAAAACTGTAAGATCTATTTTCAAATCTGAGAGGACTTGAGGGTCCAACCATGTCGAGCTTGAGGTCTTGAGATCTGTGAGGCTTGAGGGTAGGGTCATAGGACTTGAGGGTCCAACCGTGTTGAGCTTGCGGGCTTGGGTGCAGTAGGGGCCTGCGGGTCTAGGCTACAGGACTTGCGGGTCCAAGGGGAAAGACTTGTGGGTCTATGCTGTGTAGGGCTTGAGGGCCTGAGTGTAGAGCTTGTGGGCTTGAGTGTAGTAGGGGCTTGCGGGCCTAGGATGTAGGACATATAGGTCTGAGTTGTAAGGCTTGCGAGCCGGAGACATTTGCGGAGTTTGCCGAGCCTAGCACACTACTAGGTAGGCGCAGAGGGACAGAGTACTACTCAAGACACCATGTCTTGAGGAACCTCTATAAATTCTTGTATGTTTTCTGTGTAGTGCTATTAATCTCTAGATCTGTTAACCAAAAATTCAGAACACCAAAAAGGGGAAAAAACGATTTGAAATACCTATTCACCCCCCTCTAGGTGAGATGTCGACACCCAATAACTTACAAGTGGTATAAGAGGTAGGTTGTTCAATGAAAAGCTTAACATCTTGAACAGATCTGCTCTTGGGTGTGTCAAATAAACTGATCATCATATCCTAACTCCATGGAGAAAGTCAGAAGTTCTGACATCAGGAAGTTAAGATCCTTAAGTGAAAGCAGCTGGAGCTCCTCCTATATTAATGAAGAAAGATTCACAGGGATCAGAGCACCCCTAACCTCCTCAGACAGTGAATTTGATTATGAAGAATGCTCGGTAGTAGGAAGAAGGATAAGAGAATCCTTGGCTCTCTCAGACTGTGAATCTGAGTATGAGGGTCTATGGGTTGATGGCTCTATCAGATGAAGAAAATCATGATGAATCACATTATGATCAGGTATGCATCACTCACACATCTTTACTACCTGCTTCAATTAAGAAGACCAAGAGTGCATCAGATGATTGCTCATCTTCTGAAAATGATGCAAGAGACTGCTCATCATGCAACAATAAGAATCATACTGATTTAATAGAACAGTTTGGTGATCTCTTGGCTGCTCTGAAAAGGAGCAAGAAGCTGGTTAGAAAGCAAGCTAAGGAGCTCGAAACACTCAAACCTAATAAGGCTGAATTAGATGAGAAAATGGGTATGTTCCACAATATGGAGGCCAATTCCATTAAGATCAAGAAGCTCATCGACAAGCTTAATGATGAGAGAAACCAAAGGGAAGAACTCATTAAGAAACTTGAGAATGATCTTCTTAAGGAAAGAAACTTAGTGGCTCAATTCTCTAAGCCCAAAATCATACTGCCCATCATTGATACCTTCTCCTCTTATAGAAATAGGAGGGGATTGGGTTTCAATGAAGGGGCAGTTGATGATGGGAATGGAAAAAGGGGCAAAACTAAAGTTGAGCCTCACACCACCTTTTAGAAGGTAGTACTTCCCTCTAACAAGTATGACCAGGACAGTGTCCATGGTCACTGGATGAATGGAAACTCCAATAGCTTGGGAGATGCTTTTGACTATGGGAGGAGAAAGGAAATGGGGGTGAGTGCATGAAGGCTCCCTATGAGGAAATCCAAATGGCCCATCATAGACCATTTGTGTTTGGTGCTTCAGCCTCCACATTCAAGGGTAAAGAAGAAACACCTTCCCAATCTCTTCCAGATAAGAAGCAGGCTGGTAGCACCAGTATAATCAACTCTCACTTGATCATATCTGATGACATCAACACCATGTCAGTGACCAAGCTGACATCTCTTGCTGACAAACAGATAAAGTCAAGAAGACATAATTATACTAGAGCAGCTAGTCAGCCCTTAGTCAAGAATGTCGTTGCCTTCTCTACCGGACATAAGCATTGTGATTCTCCACCCACCTCAAAAATTGTTCAAAAAAGATGGTACAACATCCATGAATGTTGGTGATGTGGTAAAGTGGGACACTTTGCCATTGAATGTTGGCACAACCCTAGTGTGCCTAGTGGAAAGGAGAGCCCTCCTGGAAAGGCTGAGGTGAGTAGAAGAATTCCTTACTATTCTAACAAGAACCTAGGACCCAAATCAATTTGGGATCCTAAGGGATATTAAATCTGTCTTGCAGGGTAGTCCATGTATCCAATCAAAAGCAAACAAGGCTAATGGACAATAAGTGATTCAGACATAACTTTGGATGAACAAAAATCTCATTACAAGCCAAGATGCACTGGTCAAGGGGGAGCAAAAAGGAAAAATAAAAGAGACATCACATCAAGGTGGAGCTACAAGCTCAAGAAGAAGCCAAAGCTAAGGTGAAGGCAACTATGCTAAATATTCACCACATAACCTTATCTTTATAGATATGCAAAAGTAATTTTAGCTTGAGTAAGCAAATGTTGTCACTCAAGGAGCACCTATGTATGGCACTGCTAAAGCACAACATTGATCATACAAAAGAGTGAACAATGATAATATCATTTTGAATACAAAATGATATCGTCGAAATAATGATTGGTATCGTCGAAATGATTTCTCGACACCTAAGTAGGATCACGATGATACCTAAGTGTCGATCTAACACATAAGGGATCTGAAATTAACCGATTGCAACCACTCAACCTAAGTTAATCAGGCTTTTCTCAAATGACACTTCGCATTCCAATCCCGAAACTATTAATAAGACCAGATGTCTTAAGGTTAAAACACGTTCTATGATTGCCCAAAAAAGTCATCGTGCTCTCTACGTCTTCGAAAAGTGAATGAGTCTACAACGTTAGAGTCCTCTCAGATCAAGTAAGAGATGGCGCCAAAGAAGGAAGTATTTTTTTATGAATGAAGCGAAGTAATGAGGAATGGTTTCTTAGAAGGGCCATAAGAGATTAAAAACACTATTCAGCTGCTGGACATCGTCGGTCTAGAGTTTGCACTCTATGAGCCAACAGTAATATTGAAGATATTGCCTATGTCATCAAGATATTGCCTATGTCGTCGTAATGATGGAAATATCATCGAGACAAATTCAAAAGTTGCTAGACACGCTATCAGCATTTAATGCCACTGCCTGATTGTCCAATCAGCGCGTGCTCTTAATGTATGGATGTCTGTCAGTGAAGGACATCATTGGAGACCGTTGAGCGGATCCTCCATCTTATAAAATGGAACAGTGGATGCCCTAAAGAAAGTGTGTGAACAGGAGAGACGAGAACGAAGAAACGAAAAAGAATCCCGCTGACCAATACAACAGGAAAAGCTGCGGAGAAGAATCGACATCAAGGAGATGAGAACAAAAAAATGCACATCCAGTGTTCTCCAAGTTGCAGTCAAGCCACATCGATTGATAAGAATCGTTCAAGTCATGAAGCCGATCTCCAACAGGCAGAAGAACAATCATTGCCTATCTTTCTTTGTAAGGCTTGCTGGCCAAAACTGTAAGATCTATTTTAAGATCTGAGAGGACTTGAGGGTCCAACCATGTAGATCTTGAGATCTGTGAGGCTTGAGGGCCTGGGCAGAGGACTTGAAGGTCCAACCGTGTCGAGCTTGCGGGCTTGGGTGCAAAAGGGGTTTGCGGGCCTATGCTGCAGGACTTGCGAGTCCAATGGGAAAGACTTGCGGGTCTGTGCTATGTAGGGTTTGTGGGCCTGAGTGTCAAGCTTGCGGGCTTGAGTGCAGTAGGGGCTTGTGGGCCTTGGCTGTAGGACTTGCGGGTTCGAGTTGTAAGGCTTGCGGGCTGGAAACTTTTGTAGAGTTTGCCGAGCCTAGCACATTGCTTGGTAGGCGCAGAGGGATAGGGGACTAATCAAGACACCATGTATTGAAACTAGAGAACTGGTCTCGACGTTCGAAAGGGGGATACAGCTAACCCTTACTAGACCCGAGCTAGAACCCTTGGCCAGTTGCTAAGAACCGATAGACTTTGCCCGTGAAGAACACCTGAGTCTAGAAACTGACCCCTTAAGCTGCAGCCTGGAGGTCCCACCACACACCCGGAAGTTCAAAGAGATCTTCCCCTCCCAAGCCAATGCTGAGCCTGGGAACCTTGGAGGGCACTAAGGACCACCTCACTGTCAACCTTCACTGACAGGGGGCGGAGGGGGGGGGGGGGGTGGGGGGGGTGGGGGGTGGGTAGTGCTTGCTCACAATACATACGCGAGGGAGGGGGGGGGGGGGGGGTAGAGACCAACCCTTCCCAAGGTTCCCATGGGGGTCTATTTATAGACTTACCAAAATTGGGCTGCGGATAGCCAAAATTCTACTAACCGCAACACAACCTTAAACCTGAATGATCAACGCAAGAGGAGGGGGGGGGGGGGGGGGGGGGGGTGAGTGGGACACGAGGTGTCCACTCCCCCCTAGCTGGGGGTCGGGAGAGTGGACCGAACGTCCACCACCCGGACAGGGCGAGTGGATCTTACGGTCCACTCAACCCATCAGACGAGTGGACCCTTGGTCCACTCGCCCAGCTATATGGGGCGAGTGAACTACGGGTCCACTCGCCCATATCCTTGGGCGAGTGGACCCAAGGTCCACTCGCCCCCCCCCCCCCCCCCCCCCTCCCCACTCAGGCGAGTGGACCAATGGTCCACTCGCCTGGGTCCTTGGGCGAGTGGACCCAAGGTCCACTCGTCCAAGGAAGTTTGCCCCCCTGGCCTTTTCTTCTTGGTCTTGACGACCTCTGACGGGTTGATCTTCTGTGTCACGGTCACCCTCTCTATCACGATCTCATCCGCATCGGGTCACACCGACTCAGAAAAATATGAGGGTTGTAAACAATTCTCGCTCTTTTTGAGCTTGTCTCAAGCTCGGAAAGAAAGTCCAACCCACCTTTTTAACGAGTAGGTGGGGATTTAGGGGATTCTCTGGGGGCCCCGCCAACGGGTTACTCTTGCCGAGCATTCCAGTGGAACTTAACTTGAGGTGGAAGGTGAACCTTTCTCCACTTAACGACCCTCCTGTGAGCCGAGCTCAACTGGAGGTGGAGAAAGCTCAACACCGTAGGTCTAGTTAAACTTGACCTTAGGTGGAGGAAAACTCAACAATTATGGATGTTTAGCTAACTAGAGTTCGAGGGCTTCGGCACTTCCAAGGAGCTCAGCTCGACCGGGGGTGGATGATCGCTCGACACTCCCCAAAAACATTGCTACCTAGAGGCAGAGGAACTCAACCATCTTACCAAACTTACTGGGGGTGGAGAACCAGTCCACGTCCTAGATGCTTACCTCACCTAGAGGTGGAGCAACTCAACCATCTTACCAAACCAACTGGGGGTGGAGAACCAGTCCACGTCCTAAATGCTTACCTCACCTGGAGGCAGATGAACTCAACCATCTTACCAAACTAACTGGGGTGGAGAACCAATCCATGTCCTAGGTGCTTACCTCACCTGCAGGCGGAGGAACTCAATCATCTTACTAAACTGACTGTGGGTGGATAACCAGTCCATGTCTTAGGTGCTTACCTCACCTGGAGGAGGAGGAACTTAACCATTTTACCAAACCGATTGGGGGTGGAGAACCAGTCCACGTCCTAGGTGCTTACCTCACCTGGAAGTGGAGGACCTCACCCATCTTACCAAACCAATTATCAAGTAGCGAGTTGACTTGACGAGCCTCCCATCTGCCGGCATCATGGAGCCCGGTGAATGGACTCTAGTCGGGGATCATACCGATTGGAGGCGGAAGTACTCGTCCGCGTCCTAGGTGCCTGGCTTAACTGGAGGAAGAGGAACTCAACACCTTCCCAAACCAACTGGGGGCGGAGTACCCATCCACATCCTAGGGGCTTAGCTTACATGGAGGCAGAGGAACTCAACATCCTCCCAATCCAGTTACCAAGTAGCGAGTCGACCCGATGAGCCTCCCATCTGCCGGCATTACGGAGCCCGGTGAATGGTCTCTAGTCGGGGATCTTACCGATTGGAGGCTGAAGTACCCGTATGCATCCTAGGTGCCTTGCTTACCTGGAGGCAAAGGAACTCAACACCCTCTCAATCCAGTTAATAAATAGCTAGTCGAACCGATGAGCCTCCAATCTACGGGCATGTCTGAGCCCGCTGAATGGTCTCTAGTCAGGTATCTTACCGATTGGAGGCAGAAGTACCCTTCCACATCCTAGGTTCCTTGCTTACCTGGAGGCAGAGGAACTCAACACCTGCCAAATCCAATTGGAGGCAGAAGTACCCATCCACATCCTAGGGGCTTACTTTACCTGGAGGCAGAGGAACTCATCACCCTCCCAATCCAGTTACCAAATAGTGAGTCGACCCGATGAGCCTCCCATCTGCCAGCATGACTGAGTCTGGTGAAAGGTCTCTAGTCGGGGATCTTATCGATTGGAGGCGGAAGTACCCGTCCGCATCCTAGGTGCCTTGCTTACCTAGGGGCAGAGGAACTCAACACCTTCCCAATCCAATTGGAGACAGAAGTACACATCCATGTCCTAGGGGCTTGTATTACCTTGAGGCAGAGGAACTCAACACACTCCCAATGAACTAACCTCACCTGGAGATGGAGGAGCTTGATGATTCCGCGATGTCGTCTCTCTTCTTGAAACCTTACCGACCTTTGCCCTCATTGGCTAGAGTAACTATTATAAGCTGGAGTAAGAGGTCTTTCCAAAGAGAAAAACAACACACATTAAGGATAAAAACGTTTGAGCTCGTCGCCACTCAAAGTATTGCCAAGGGGAATTCCCTCAACATTTTGAAGGTGATACCCCCTGACTTCAGGGCTTCCAGGATTACATAGGGTCCCTCCCAATTGGGCTGGAGCTTTCCTACGTTCACCGATCTTCCCGCGGCGTCGACCTTTTTGAGGACTAGATCTCCCAGGGCGAATTGCTTGATCCTAATATTTTTATCAAATACCTGGCCATCTGATGCTTCACTTCCTCCTACTGAATCGCTGCGAGGTCTAGGAGCACCTCAACCATATCCAGCGAGAGCCGTTGTTCCTCTTCATTGTCCATCATCCAGTCTTCGCCACCTTCCTGAGCGTCCATGACCCAGGTGGACCTGACCTCAAATTCTACTAGGAGTACGGCTTTAGATCCATGTGAAAGCTTGAAGGGCGTTTGCCCGTTGCCGTGTTGGGTGTCATTCCCAGGGCCCATAAGACCGAGGGAAGCTGCTCCACCCAGTTCCCCTTCAGGTTCTCCACATTCTTCTTAAGCAGGTTGACTATGACTTTGTTCGCAGCCTCCACTTGCCCGTTGCTCCGAGGATGATGAATGGAGGCGAAGCAGAGATCGATCCTTAGTTGACCACAGAAGCTAATGAGTTCCTCACGAGCAAACTACGGTCCATTGTCTATCACTATAGCATGGGGGAGCCCGTACCTGCAGATTATTTCTCCCTAAATAAAATTCCTTATTACTTGCGATGTCATTTTTGCCAAAGCTTTAACCTCCACCCACTTAGAGAAGTAATCTATCATGACCAACAAGAACCTTCTTTGACCGCTGGACTGAGGGAAGAGGCCGACCAGGTCGATTCCCCAGATGGCGAAGGGCCAGGGTGCTGTGATTGTCCTGAGCCTTTGCCCGGACTGGAGATGGAGTGGTGCGAAGAGCTGGCATTTCTGACACTTCATTGCAAGCTCCATGGCATCCTTTCGAAGGGTCGGCCAGAATTATCCCTTCCTCAGCACTCTCTTCTCTAAAGTTTGGCTTTCGGAGTGGCTTCCGCATTCCCCGGAGTGGATTTCTTCCACAAACCCTACCTCTAGCAGATTCCCTACCTCCTCTCTGATTGGCCCAGCGAGGGTAGACAACACATTTCTCTACTTCTGGCGAATGGGGCGGATGTTTGAGTCGAGGTTGAGGTGATGACATGCCATATTCGAATAGATACCTGGCATCTCTGCAGCGCTCCATGCGAAGATGTCCACATTCTGCTGGACGCATCTTCGGATCCTCTCTTGATCCTACTTGCACAGCCTCCCGCTGATTCATATCTTCTCTGGCCTTCCACTGTCGCTAATGAACTCTTTCTCTTTCACTTCCTCTGCCACCTCCAACTCGGTCAGATCGTCCAACACATGATCTGCCTTCTCTGCCTTCTCTACCTCCTCTTCCCTTGCCAATGGCCACGCCTTGCTGGGAGGAGGTGAGTTCCTTAGCTCTTCACTTCCATCCATGAGACTTGCGCAGGGCTTTCTGACTAGCTGCTTGCATGCTCACCGCACCAGGATGTTGAAACCAGAGAACTGGTCTCGATGTTCGAAAGGGGGATGCAGCTAACCCTTACTTGACCCAAGCTAGAACCCTTGGCCAGTTGCTAAGAACCAAAAGACTTTGCCCGTGAAGTACACCTGAGTCTAGAAACTGACCCCTTAAGCTACAGTGTGGAGGTCCCACCACACAGCCAGAAGTTCAAAGAGATCATCCTCTCCCAAGCCAATGCTGAGCCTGGGCACCTTGGAGGGCACTAAGGACCACCTCACCATCAACCTTCACTGACAGTGGGAGGGGGGTAGTGCTTGCTTACAATACACACATGAGGGAGTGGGGGGTAGAGACCAACTCTTCCGAAGGTGCCCAAGGGGGTCTATTTATAGACTTCCCAAAATTGGGCTGCGGATAGCCAAAATTCTACTATCCGCAGCTCAACCTTGAACCCGAATGAACAACGCAAGAGGGGGGGGGGGGGGGGGGGGGGGGCGAGTTGGACACGAGGTGTACACTCCCCCCCCCCCCCCTGCTGGGGGTCGGGATAGTGGACCGAAGGTTCACCACCCAGACTGGTCGAGTGGATCTTACGGTCCACTCAACCCTTTGGGCGAGTGGACCCTTGGTCCACTCGCCCAGCTGTATGGGGCGAGTGGAACATGGGTCCACTCACCCACACACTTGGGCGAGTGGACCCAAGTTCCACTCGCCACACCACTCGGGGGAGTGGACCAATGGTCCACTCGCCTGGGGCCTTGGGCGAGTTGACCCAAGGTCCACTCGTCCAAGGAAGTTTGCCCCCCCGGGCCTTTTCTTCTTGCTCTTGATGACCTCCGACGGGTCGATCTTCTGCGTCACGGTCACCCTCTCTATCACGATCTCATCCGCATCGGGTCACACCGACTTGGAAAATATAAGGGTTGTACACACCCTGTCTTGAGGAACCTAAATAAATTCTTATGTGTTTTCTGTGTAGTTCTATTAATCTCTAGATCTGTTAACCAAAAATTCCGAACACCAAAAAGGGGAACAAAATGATTTAAAATACCTATTCACCCCCCCCCCCCCCCTCTAGGTGATAAGTCGACACCCAATAACTAACAATCACTAATTGAGTTGCAGCTCAATTGGTGATGAAGAATGAAAGAATTCTATAGTTAAGCGTGCTCAAGCAAGAGCAATTTAGGGATGTGTGACCTCCTGGGAAGTCCCTACGCTGCCGCTTAACTGAATCATTCCTCATGAAAAAGGGGGTTGCGGCCTCCAACAACCCACTGTGCCAAGGGGTGGGATGGAGAGGGGTTTGGGTGCACGGTCTGCAGACCGTGTGAGGCTGAACCCTTTCGAGTTGGATGCTGGGGGTGCCGATGGCCGTCCTTGCAAGTTGTGTGCTTAGGAGACCGTTACAACTTAGAGGTTAGGTCTTTTAATACACACAATCCTACGCCCTCTCTAATGTGAGACACGTAATATGGGTGAATGATCATGGACATACTTAATTATTTTAATCCTATGGAAACAATTTATAACTATGGCTTTTTTGAGAGATTGATTTCAAATTGTATTTGATTTTAAAGTCACATAGTTATTATGAATTTTTGCTTTCAATTGTTCTACACTTTTTTTATTCATTGTGGCAATAAGAGATAACTATCAAGGGTGATAATATTTATAAGTTGATAACGCTAGAGTGATGAATTAGAATGCAATGATATGCCATAAGATTAATTGAGACAATGTTGCATGTATTCAAAAATAGTTATCTAATTTTTTGACATAGAATGAAGTGATGATTCTATTTGATTTATTCTTATTGATATAAAATTGATTCTATGGTCTACATATAAATGAGATACATGCAAGTCATACAACATTCATATAATGATAATGGTCATAAACCATATGTTGGAAGCAATAATATCTTTTGTAGTTATGTTTAATGTTTGAATTTAAAAGATCTTTTGATTTTTCATAATGATTATAAATGATCATTAATTTTATCACCTATAAATTTCGGCATTAATTATTCATAATAATGTAAGTGAAGTATATTAACAAACCATGAATATATATATATATATATATAATTTTCTTGATTTTTATAAATTTACTCCATTTTTGCTTTAACATAATATTTCATGATATAACTAGCATAGATATTGATTTCTAATTAGAGTTGATTATTAAGAAACATAGTTATTATGAATTTTAACTTTCAAATTTTCTACTTTTATGTCATGGCAGTATAGGATAACTAGAGTAAGAATTTCTAAGTCATTAGAAGGGTACCCAGGAGCCTGTGACGTAAAAACATAGACACAAAAATTGTCGAAAAAGAAAAAACTGAGATAACTTCTAAATATAGTTGAATTTTGGAAATCTGAGGGGTCAAAATAAACTCAAATGAGCAAAGCTCATTTTCCATTGCATAGAGCTTCTCGACCTCATTCTGAATAGCTATTGTGAGCAAAATTCTGACAAGTGAATCAAAAGTTACGATCGTTTGATGTTTATGTCGAAATCTCGCATATTTTTTTATTTTTAGAAAAAGTTACCAAAGGTCTATAAATTTTTTCTAAAAGTGGAGTAGAATGATAATAGTAGTAAAACACTTTTTAGAAGTTAATAATTAGAGATAATGGAATTTTTCAGAAAATCATGCTACCGCAGCGTTAGAAACTGACGCAGGAGCTAGCAACAGAGTTAAGATTTTCATTTTAAAACACATGATTATTGAAAAAAATTTCCCTATACCATTTTTTCATGATTATTACTAGACATGATTGAGGCCATCAAATGATACAAGGATAATAAATACATAAGCAAAAACTTGCAAATTTTATATATTTTGCCTAGACACAGTATTCCTTTTAAATCCATTCTTGACAATTATTTCATTGATCTTGATAATATATAACAAATTTTGTTTTCAATTTATGATGGTAGTATAAGATACTTATAGGATTTAGAAGGATAAAAATGATAGATAGGTCACTTTCGAAATGATATAACTTATATTCAATTTCATTCATTTATGAGTTTATGGATTAATGTGTGAAAGTTATATCACATGTTATACAAAGTGATAATAACATGATGGTTAAAAAAAACAAAAAGGAAGACGATAAATGTTGTGATTTTTCCATACCTATATGAGTAAGACGATAAATCTCTTCAAGAAATGTCCATATTTTGTGCGCATTAGTAAAACAATAAACAAATTTGAAAATATCTCGTGATATTTCGCAAAATAAACTATTCATAGCCTTCACATTTAAAACCATTTAATTTTTATTTAGAACACTTGGGGGTTATTTAATAGTAATATTCCAAACATCTATGCCTAAGGTCTTGAGAAAATTTTCCATTAGATTTTTCCACCCTTTATAAATTTTCCCTTCAAATAATAGCGGTGCTAGTGATTTTTAATTTATATAAAATTTCTCCCCACTCCTAGAAGCGAGATCTTGATCAAGAAGCGCTATTATTCCCAGTGGTGAAAATGTTTTGTAATAACCTCCCTCTGATACCACTTGTTGGATCTTGAGGTGCCCTTAGAGGGGGGATAAGGGATTTAGAAAACTTGAGGATTTTAAGGAAAACTTTTGATATTTAATATGAAGTAAATTGAAACAAAAGTGAAGAGCTAGAAATAATAAATGAAATCAATTTTATTGAACATGAAAAGACATGATTATCATTTATAAAATTGATTACAAAATCCGATTTCTATGACGCTAGAAATCAAGGCGAATATGAAAGACCCATTTTCGTTTTCTATATCGACTCTTCTCACTAAGAACCGGTTGGCTTTAACAGATCTCTCCCCAGATACGGCGTCAAGCCGCTCTAGCCTATCTATCTCCAAAAAGGCCTCGAGCACCCCCTAGATCTACTCCCTAGACGTATTCACCACAACCGCGACAATTTCCCCCTAAGCCATGCACGGACCTTGTTGCCAACAACCGCGGTGAATTCACTAAACAATCACAATGAAAGTGGTACAACAAAATATTATAGACAAGTAAAAACTCCCTAAGAAAAATTCTAGAGATGGCGAAGACCCGTTGAATATCATCAAAGTCGAAGCGTGCATTCTCCGCATTGGGTGAGCGTTGATCTGATCCTCCTTTGAATTCTTCTCTTCAATTGGTGTGGGAGATGGTTGTCTAGAAAATACGGCCCTCACAAGGTTTCTGAAGTGCTGGAATAGGGATCCACGGAATCCGTAGTTGAAGAGAATGCATGCCACCTATTTATAAGACTGGAAGCTAATGCCAGCATTAAGTCTAACGTCAGGAGTTGACTCAGTATAGAAACAATTTGATGGATCAGATCTTCAAAACAGGAACGAGATTCTGCATCTGAGTACGTAAACATTCATTTTAGGCAACCTTAACGCTGGTGTTGAGGCTAATGCCTAGCATTATGTCAAATCATTCCTAAAATGCTCTTGCAATAATGACAGCTTCCCTCCATGCCATTTTCATCTTGGTGGGAACGAAAGTCAACGCCGACATTAAGTCCTAACACCTGGCGTTAGACCACATTCATCATTTCAGCTTGTGAGCAAATCCAGAACAACAATGCAGCATCCTAGTGTCAATTTTGTTCAAACCTGCATGCTAAAAACATAATGGCAAACAAGATCAAATACAAGTAGGATTTGTTATTCTAAAATCAAAGGGATGTGGAAAAGCGTGTTCCAACATAAACCTCGATTGAATGTTCAATGACTGAAGACTCAATCGAGAATCAACGATCAACGGATGCTGATGATAGTTGAATAATAGAGCCATTGGGGATTCCAGAATAATAAGTTCCAATGTGGTAATCCTCTTGGAACATGTTTAGAAAGGAGTAATGGCAGGGAAGAAATATGTCGTATGTATATATCCAAAGACAACGATGAAGGCAACGAGCACATCCTCTCCTCTCTCTCTCTCTCTCTATAATAACAAATCCACTCTTCTTCCGGGATACATGAATCACCATTCTATATGTTATAAATCTTCTAGATCTATAACACGCACAATTTTAAAGGGTTTCTGATCTATCCATTCAAAACATATTATTGTAGTTTGATCACCCAAACCAAAATCCATCGTGGTGTAGTTGTTGGATCACCCAAACTAAGATCCAATGGGTCCGCTCGTATCTTGATGAAAAGACTAACATTAGGTTGGAGTCTCCAGGTGGAAAAACTCATTATCTAGTTCGGGAGACAATGTGAACTATTACATAAAATTTAAGAGAATATTTGTCTTTGATTCTACGAATTATAGGGAAGTGTACTTATCATTCATAACATAATATATTTAAAATAAATATCAAGTGTCGTATTCCATGGGTCTGTCGAGTACTTCTACTCATTGAATCCTATTATTTTATCAGCAAAATAAGGTTGATTTTTTCAATGGCAAAATGATACAATTAAACCAAAAGCATTTGATTAAGAATCCTTCTAAAGCAAAATAATTAGTAATTAACTCAAACAATTCATAAGAATTTGATGAAAATAACTCGACTGTGGAGGTTCCCAAATTATGATAGCATAACACAAGAGGAATACTACCAACCAACCTTAGGTTGATCGATTAAGATCTCTCGACCAGTCAAAACCTCTAAGTTAGCTTTATGATGTGAACCCCACTATTGGATTTGACTCAAATCCAGAAGATTAATGTCATCCTCTCTGGAGGGTTGCATGCAACTTCTTTCACACTTGATCGATCTCCTCATATGCACGGACCTCTCAGCCAACTAGAATATGGTTCATGGATTGAAAGACATATATCGTCGATATGTAATCAGTACAATTAAAATCAAAGGTAAATCGAAATTTTCATTCAAATCTTATGGAAGATGAAATTAAATAATTAAATTACTGAAGAGATCATATAATCAAATGCTAAAATAAATTATCTAAACATGTTTAAATGAAGAGATGATTCAATAAATAAAAATGACATGAATATTGTTGGATCTGGAGGCGCCCTTAGAGGGGGGGGGGGGGGGTGAATAGGGGTTTAAAAAACTTTTATAGCTTAAGTGAATTTATGCATATAAGTTTAATTTTTTTTTGAATTATTTCACTCAAGGTAATGCTTTATGCTTTTATGAGACAGTAGTGCTCAAAGCAAGAGAGATGGAGACTCTATTGCTACCGCCCGACGTTTGTGGCAAAGAACTCCCTTTTCGTTTAGATTTCAAGGATCAAAGAGAACGAATCAATACTGGAGAAAACGATAATATTATTTCTTTAAGAATGATTACAACATTTAATCCCAACGACGCTTGGAATTAAGGCGAACATAAAAACCCTTTTGGTTTTCTATACCGACCCTTCTCCTAAGGACCGGTTGGATCTAGCATATCTCTCCCCAGATGAGGCCTCAATCCGCCCCCTAGATCTAACCCTAGACATAGTTGCCACACCCATGCGGAGAGTTCTCCCTAGTCCTCGCAAGGCCCTAGTCGCTAACAAAAACAAATTTCTCTATCGATAAAAATACGAGTTATAATCAATAATAATAAAAACTAAAACATCAAAAACTCCCTCAAAGATTGAACTTGAAGATTATGTAGGCGTGATCAATCTGTGTTCAAGTTCTTAGCATTAATGAGCGTTGATAGAGTTCTCTTGGTTGCAAGGAGGAGGCTCACACAAAAGTTCAAGATTTGTAGCTTTTGATTCTTCATGTCTCGGCACCACCTAAAGGAGGAGGACCGCTCTTTAAATAAATTTGGATCCTAGCGCCAGTAATTGTGCTACGGTCGGGCGGTAGACACATTAGACAATAGGCTGGCACATGGATTGAGTCATCTTATGCAATATTCTTGCTCCAAAATAGGCAGCCCCTCCTACCGCACCACGGTAATACTAACATACTACATTAGCGTTATATCATTCCTGGCCGTCGGATATCCTTCCTCTTTTGCTCCTCAATCAGCAGCGAGATGGAGGGATTTCCATAAGTTACCAACTAGCATTAGCCTTAACGCGCTCTGGTAATACGTGCTATATCCGAGACCCGTCGACCTTCTTTTCTTGACGATATTTCCATCTCGATGTTGTTTCTAATTATGCCGAAGCTATTACCAGCGGTATTGTTAAAGCGTTGCGGTAGAATTTGTTATATATGAGTCACGTCTATATTCCATTCTTAATGATATAACCCTCTCGAGGATATTTTCAATTAAGCCGCAATTACCGCTAGCGGTAGTTTTATCTCGTCGCATTAGTAGCAGAGCATCATAGTGATAGAGAATCGTCATCTTTCTTTTTCGTACTCATGGGGGCTTAAGAGATGAAGTTCCTGCAGACTATAAACACATGACAAGTATTATCAAATACAATGGGATTTGATTTTCTCAAACCAAGAGATGTGGAAAGCTTGTTCCATCAAACTCCCCCTTTTAATAATAATAAATTCTCTTAGAAAGAAATCATTCAAAGATTATAATTGTGTTTATAAAAAAAGATAAGCATTATAGAATGCATATGCTCCCCCTAAGAATTGTGTTTATAAAAACGATAAGCGTCATATAATACATATTCTCCCCTACATAGATATGCATTAGAGTCCAATACTCATGAGTAGAAGTTTTATAAGAGATAATGATGTGTATAAATGATTTTTTTGAAAATAGTATACAAATGATTCAATCAAAACACATGACATGTATAATGGAATAAAAAAAACATTATCGAAAATGCATTTTTAGAATTACTTCCACCCATAAAGCTAAATTTGTTTTCAATGCACATGATTAATAGTACAACTACCAAGGTGCTCCGCACACACGATGCTTATTAAGACTTATCAGGGTGCAAAGTAGTGTTTGGGGGTTCATATATATTATGTTTTTTGATTTATTTGTGATCCGGTGTACCAGAAGAAGTCGTGTATAAAAGGGTTTGCACAAGACACTTTATAATTCTCTCCAAGGTGCTCAACCTCACAAATGTTCGTTAAAACTTATAAGGAGGGTGAGTAGTGCTTGGTGGAGTTATATTTGTCAATTATTCACTTGAATTTTAGCTTAATGACAAAGGTCTCTGAATTCACTTATTTTTGCAAACATAGAGTTTGGAATGTACACACTTCATCAAATATGGGTGCATGAAAGAGATTTTAATTGTGGTGTAGGTAAACAAATCACACATCCAACAATGTTAAGTTGTTACTCTACACAATCATGCGAGAGTAAGATTAAAAACACATATAAGTTATCAAAGATGTGAGTGTGTATATCATTATCAAACATAAAGCATTTCTCATACTTAGAGGCATGCTAAGCAATCCTACACATAATTTCTATAATCAATTTCATTACACATAACAAGATAATTTTCAAGGCATGATAAATACAAAATAATGCTTTAAGATACTTGAAATTTGAATTTAACATTAGATTTTAATCTTGAAAGGATAAACCTAATCATCCTTGAAACATTTCAATGAATAGCACTCAGTTTTTATAATTTAGTAATTTTTATTAAAAAAATACAAAATAATGAACACACATAAAGAAATAATAAGAAAAACATATTTTTGTTCTTTGAAATTATTTTGTAATTTTGTATTGGATTTTTTAAATATTTTAAAATAAATAGTTTTCTGGAAAAAACATAGAAGTATATTAAGAATATATCAGTATAATGATCTTCTATGCCAGAGAAAAAAATGCAAATAGAGAAAAAAATTGATTTTATGCTACCGCCAGCGCTAATACTATGACATGGCTGTAGCAATAGTGATTTGGTATTTTTCTTAGAAAACATGATTTTTGATAATTTTTCATTATGATTTTTTTATTCTTGTTTTCTAAGATAAGAGACACTAAGTACCACAAAGAGTTTTGAAAAATAGTGTGAAAGATGCGGATAAAAGATTTTTGGCTTAAGGTGTCCAAACACTTTTTCAAAATACTTATGTTTTTAAAAAAATCATGAATGTCCAAAGAGTATATAGTGTGAAAAACATAAGATAGCATGTTAAAACAAAATACACATGAGTGAAACGATCATAAAGATTGAAATAATATTCATGCAATATATGTATATAATATGAGTAAGTATAAGATCAGGATTCCCTAAATACATGTCTACACTCTAGCCCCGTACTAAGTGACAGATAGTAATGAGGAGCTACACACATGCTATAGGTTGGGGGTATTAATCCCACATGCATACAAAAAATAACATGCAACCTAACACTCTTTCCCCTAGTGCCTCACAAGGCCCTGCTAGAACCCTCTCCGGTTAAGGACAAGTCATGACTTAGAGGTTAACTCTTTAATGCACACAATCCTATTCCCTTGCTATTGTGAGACACATGTCATGGGTTAATGATCATGGACATACTAGAGGTTTAGTCCTAAATTCCAATTTATAGACTATGGCTTTAGTTTTTGAAAATTTTGAAATGATGATACTTGTTAAGCCAAAATAATTTTCATGACTTTCAAATTTCATTATTCTATTTGAATATAGCATGGCATGATATAATTAGCATAGACATTGATTACTACTTATAGTAAGAGATGATGATAGAATGATGAGTTATGGTAACAAGGTGCAATGTTATGTAAAGATTACAAATATATAATTGATTTGCATGTATTCATCATGGAGTTTCAATGTAAATGTTCATAGACCTAAAGTGACGCGATTAAGCTTTAGGAGTTATTTTTAATAAGTATAAGGTTGATTCTAAGGTCTACACAAGAGTGAGATACATGCAAACCAGAGTGAAGCACATCGCATTGACACAATACACCAAATAAAGTAAGGAGCTATAAAACTAATAACCATCATACCATTCATAATTCCTAAGTGTGATAGAAATAGTCAATTTAGAATTAATTATTGATGAATTATGATGTATGACTAATGTCAATTTTAGCACAATAGATCATGGTGGTGTATGAGCAGCTCATATTCATCCATTTTAATTTCTTATAATGCTTTAAATATGAATATGTTTTGGTGATTTTTGAATTGTTTTAAAAAATTATTTTTTTAATTTTGATTTTTAGGAAAAAGCCAAAAAACATTAACATAAATATCTGAAAGTAGAAAATAATGATGCTTAACATAGTAAAATAATTTTTAGAAATTTCAATTTTAGAATAACTCAGAATTCTCAAGAAAATAGGTTATCACCTGCAGAAAGTATTATGGTCGTGCGCTAGCAACAGAGATTGGTTCATTCAGGAATTAAACATGGTTTTTGTTATTTTTGTAATTACGATTTTCTTGATTATGATTTTTCATTATAGGGGCTATCACATGCAACAAAGAAATTAGGAAAATAATCAAAAAGGTGTGCATTTTTGAATTGTAGCCGAAGACCCCTACATAACATATTTAAATCCATTTATTGAAAATTTTAGTTTTGATACAATAATATAACAAATTTAGAATCCATTTTATAAGTCATTTATAAGTAATGGATTTAAAAGGATGAGAGCAAAAAAGTATTGATAGGTCACTTGGAAAAAGTATTTATAACTTTTTATTCAATTTCATTCAACTTAATTCATTAATGTATTTAACCTTAATGTGAGAAAGTCATATCGCAAAATATATAAAATAACCATGGTACGGGTTGGCTCAAATAAGAGAGAAAAAATGGTTTTTTGGTTTTTATGATTTTAACATAATGTGAAGTAGAAATTTTATTTTCATTTAGATTTGTTCTACTTCACACATTTTAATTGATACTAATAAATAACAGATTTAGGTATCCAAAGGTGACCGAGTGTGAAGGTTCCTTTGGGTACCCAAATGTATCATGTTGGTTGGTGGGGAGATTGAGATGAAAGGGCCCTTTCGAGTGGAATTAGTGTTTCATCTTTAACTTTGGGCCTCCATTCATAATTTTGTTTAATCTTATTTTTATGCATCAAATTTCCATTGTGATTATTTTTATCTTGAGGCTTATAATTTTGATGATTATTGAAAATATTTTTCATCGGAAATTTGTGAACATTTAATTGTATATTGAGAGAAGATTTATTTAGTAAATCGTGGTGATCTTGACTAGAGTTTTGATTTACAAACATTTGGTTTTTCACTCCTATTATTAGAACTCAACATGTTTCTATAATTAAGTATTCTACTATGTGTATATTTTATGAAGTTTGAAACATTAGTTGATGCCTTATACAATTTTGAAGAGAAACCAGAAATAAGAGATTTTCTATTATTTGAAATTTTTTGAATGAACAATTTTACAAAGTATAGTTTATCCTTTATAGCATTATTCTTATTTATTAGGGTCTTACAATACTCTTTCGAAATTAGAAGCTCCTTTTCAAAATCCTTGAATTTCTCTTTAAGAATATTGCAATCAAAACAAGGTGTATCATTTTTAAGTGAAGAGCATGATGAAGAACTAGACACTTCAAAATTAGAATCTACATTTGAAATTGCTCTTAAAATATTATTTTGTAAACATAGTTTGGAATTAGCATTTTTTATTTCTTAATTTTACATTTGGCAATTGCTAGGACATGCATTGTAAAAATTGAATTTGAAATAAGAAGGGAGTTTGATTTTCTTACAAAGTTCTCGGAAGAGGCAAGATTTGAACATAAAGTTCCTTTGACACTTTTTTTTCATTCATCTTCCATAGTTGAGTTTCCATCCTCCCTTCCCATTGATGTGTTTTCTTCTTCCATTCCCTTTGACGTGCACTCCATACCTAGAGAAGGGGAATCATAAGTTTTTCAAGAAAATTCCATAAAGTGGAAGGAAATATATAAATTAGTTTAAAAATATTTTGATCTAGTGCACAAAATAAGCTATTTATTGATTTAGCATTTAAAACCATCTCGTGTCTATTTAGAATACTTGAGGGCTTTTTAGAAGTAATATTCCAATCTTCAATGTCCAAAGATTTCAGAAATTTCTCAATTAATATTTTCCACCCTTTGTAATTTTTCCCCTCAAATAAAGGTGGTGCTAATGATTTTTTATTATATAACATTTCACCCCCTAGTAGATGCGAGATCATGAAGTGCCATTATTCCCGGTCGTTAGACCGTTTTGGAATGACCTGGATCTGATACCACTTGTTAGATCTGTATGCGCCCTTAGAGGGGGGGGGGGGGGGTGAATAAGGGTTTTAACAACGTTTTTAGCTTAAGTGAAATTATATATATGTTGAATATATTTTATGAATTATTTCACTCAAGACAATTCTTTATGCTTTTATGAGACAGTAGTGCTCAAAGCAAGAGAGAAGGAGACTCTGGTTCTACCGCCAATGGTAGAAGTTACTGCCTGATGTTAGTGGCAGAGAACTCCCTTTTTATTAGATTTCAAGGATCAAAGAGAATGAATCAATGCTGGAGAAAACGATAATATTATTGATTTACGAATGCATAAAAAACTTGATCCCAATGATGCTTGGAATTAAGGCGTACGTTAAAACCCTTTTGGTTTTCTATACCGACCCTTCTCCCAAAGACCGGTTGGCTCTAACCTATCTCTCCCCAGATGAGGCCTCGAGATGCCCCCTAGATCTAACTCTAGACCTACTCGCCATACCCACGCGTCGACATTCCTTTCTTGATGATATTTCCATCTCGATTATTCCATTCTCAATGATATAACCCTCTTAAAGATAATTCTAATTAAGCCGCAGCTACCGCCAATGGTAGTGTTATCACGCCATGTTAGCATCAAAGCTTCCTAATGATAGAGAATCATCTCCATTATTTTCCGTACTCATTGGGGGCTTGAGAGAAGAAATTCCTGCACACTATTAACACATGGCAAGTATGATCAAATACAAAAGGATTTATATTCTCAAACCAAGAGATGTGGAAAGCATGTTCCAACAAATATTAGAGTAGAGATCACACAAGAAATTGAATGTTCAAGATGAAACAAATAAAGTTACACTATAAATTAAAAGTGCAAGAACAAAAGTAAATTGCAAGAAATGAAAATACAATAAAAGTGCAGAAAACTAAGCTAAAATTGATCAAATCTAAGCAAGGACTGGATGCTGAACTTCTGGAATCAGCTAACTTTATAGGTGAAATTTTTTGGAAGTCACGCTCCCGAGTCTCGCCCTGACCATGGGGTGTGTACCTGGGTAAAACCAGCAAAATTACACTGGGAAACGTTCTAGAGAAAAAACACCAATTTTCATCATAAAAGTGGGTTACACGCCCTACGGTCATGCCCGTGACATTGGGGCGTGACACTGCTAGAGCAATGACCGAATCAGGGCGTGTCTGGTGGGGTTTTTGCAATTTCGAGAGTGTACACGCCCTAGGGTCACACCCATGACCTAGGGCATGTAATTATCAAAATTTCCCAAATTGTAGATAACAACGCTCTCATTCCGAAATGGGGTGGCATGTTCTGCAACTCTTTATGGATTTAAAGTTATGGCCATTTGTATTTTTGCTATCCATAGACCAAATGTTGAAATTACTCCAGTACTTCTCCTAAGCCCTGAAAACACAAAACAAAGTAAATTAGACTTAAAATTGAATAAAATACTAATAAACTAATATAAAGAAAACCTAATTTTAATAAATAGATATGTAATATGTGTATTATCAAATACCCCCATACTTATGCTTTTGCTATTCAAGAGCAAAACTAATTCATATAAAAAGTGTGAGAAATATCTATCGAATATAAAAAGAATTAATTCTTGTTGGGAACAGTGCCCAGCAATGTTTGTCATCTGAAGAAGTGCTAAGGTCAATGATAAAAGCAGTATGTATTTGATCTCATATCTTATGAATGATTGCAGAGAATAGACAGGATGTCAAGTACTTCTCATGTATCTCTAAGTCCAAAATCGTTGAAAAGGATTGGACATATCATAGAGAAAGTATAAACATATCGTTGAAATAGCATAGACTTATCGTGGAATAAGTTCAAATATCGTCGTGAAGGAGCTATTTGTTGGGTTTTCTAATACCATTTCAAAAATGATAATACATCATATCACATATGCGCAGCGGAATAATTAACTAGAACAACCCAAAGAGTTAAAAGGAATTTGCGATTTTATTGATTCAAGAAATAAAACAATATCCACATCACAATGCAGAAAATATACCTGAAGGGGATTTGATTCGATACTCAAACCAAGGTGCTCCTCACTGAGTCTGGCAGAACCAATCTTGAGTTGCGAGAACCAAAATGGATCGGCCCCTCTACAGAGATTCACACAAGTGCTGGAGAACCTCGATGCCTTGTCAAACAAGGGACAAGTCGGAGAAGATAAGCCCTTAGCGTCCCCAAGGATTGCTAGATCCGAGACAGGGGAGGAGGAAACTGTCGGAAGAACAGAAAAGCCCTAGGGGAACGCTTCCGCCGCTACTCTCTGATCACACGAAAGGGTCAGGGATGAAAACTGTTTTTACGCGTCCAGAACCCTAAGATCATGAACTAATATATAATGCCTGCGTTCGACGAACTCAAGAGGCCTGCGTTCGATGAATTCGAAGCAGCCTGCGTTTGATGAAATTAATAGGCCAGCGTTCTACGAACTCGAAGTAGCCTGCGTTCGATGAACTCAAGAGGCATGCGTTCGACGAACTTAAGAGGTCTGCGTTCCACGAACTCGAAGTAGTCTGCGTTCGACGAATTCGAAGCAGCATGCATTCGACGAACTAAAGAGGCCTGCGTTCGACGAACTCGAAGCAGCCCGCGTTCGACGAACGCCTTCAGTTCAACTAAGCAGCACAGGATTGACCTGATTTCATGTGAAATCTCTAGATTTAATTTCTCGAGAAATCCCTGGAAATGAATATCTCGAGAAATCTCAAGTAATTAATTTCTCGAGAAATCCCAATACAGGAATGTGATTTCTCGAGAAATACCAATCCTTAAAATAATGACTTCTCGAGAAAATCCAAGCCAACTCAATTCTCCCTCCAATTTCTCCAAGCACTTTTACGTGCGATCCTATAGGCTCAAATTGCGTTGGCAGTAAGACTAACTGTTGATTGCTTTGAGATCACCTTAGAAACTCCAACAGTCTCCCACTTGATCACAAAGTATCAACAAAAGTCTCACAAATAATAAGCGGCATCTAGCAATACATCATTGCTACCCAAGCAATAAGAGTTCATAACTCAACAAGCCTGTCATGACCAATGTATCAGTGTTGTCATGTCCCTTTGTTCCTTACATCCGAATAGAACTAGAGGCATGGACCATGTCATCCTCATAACTATTCAATCCTAGTTTCCTGATCTAGAATAGACTGACAAAAATGGTGTGCTCAATATCATATATTGACTCAACCAAGCATGGCCATGCATTTCTCAGTCTCACTCCATTAGGGGGCCCATGGATGTAACTCCTATCATAAAGGAGGACAAATCCTATTTCTGCTCACACACAAACATCCAAATGATTTATAACATACTCAATAACCACCCTTATTGTCAACCTTTCTCAAGAGAAGACTTTAGATGACATCAAAGTACGCTCTTGCTCACCTGATGAATGTTGTGACTTCAGGTCAAAGGACCACAAACACCATTGTCACTTGAGACCTACTTGTGACACGTTCATATAACAATCCACAAAGTAGTATCACAGTGGGTCTGTCCAGTACAACTTGTTCCTAACAAGTACCCATGTGATGACTTGATATCACAATATCATGACCTATGAGAACCAGTCATTAGTCAACGCACATGCTAGTCTTATGGTCTCATCCTTGCCCTAATTTCTAGGATGATACCTCGACCAGGGACCAATTAAGAATGAAGCTTCATATAAACACAGGTCCTCACATTCAAGTCACATAATTGAATTCCTATAGAAGCAAACATTCTAAGGGCATTCATTATGTTAATTAGTATATCATATAGAAACAGTTGACATAATAAAAGAACTTGCCATAAATGTAAAATGAAACATATAGTACATATCACAATTCATCAAATGAATAAACAACCAACAAACATGCAATTCACCAGGCTCCAACTAAAGATGATCATTCAGGTATATCTTATACCCATTGATCTAACATGACCATCATGCTTCTTTTGTGCAAGAGTCTTTGTCAGTAGATCCACTATGTTTTCTTCAGTCGGTACTCTACAAATGCTCACATCTCCTCGATCGACAATCTCTCGAATAAGATGGAACCTCCGAAGTATGTGCTTGGAGCGCTGATGAAATCTAATTTCCTTAGCTTGGGAAATTGCACCATTATTGTAACAGTAAAGAACTACGGGATCAACAATACTAGGAACTACATCTAGCTCGCCAATGAATTTCCTAATCCATACAACCTCCTTCGTCACATTTGCTGCAGCGATATACTCGGCCTGAGTTGTAGAATCAGCAACTGTCTCTTGCTTAGAACTCTTCCAGCTTACAACTCCTCCATTAACGCAAAATACAAAACCTGATTGGGACTTTGAATCGTCCTTATCAGTTTGGAAACTAGCATCTGTGTAACCACTTACAACGAGCTCTTCCTCTCCACCATACACCAAGAACGTATCCTTAGTCCTTCTGAAGTACTTTAGGATATTCTTGACAGCTGTCCAGTGACCATCACTAGGATCAGACTAATACCTGCTTGTCATGCTCAAATCATAAGAGACATCGGGTCAAGTACACAACATTGCATACATGATTGATCAAATTTCCGAGGCATATGGAACAATCTTCATGCGGTCCTTATCTTCCAAAGATTTAGGACACTGGTCCTTAGAGAGACTCACACCATGTGACATGGGTAAGAATCCTTTCTTGGACTCAAGCATGTTGAACAGTTTCAACACCTTGTCAATGTATGTACTCTGGGTCAAACCCAGCAACTTCTTCGATCTATCTCTATAGATCTTAATACCAAATATCTATGTCGCTTCACCCAAGTCCATCATAGAAAAACAGTCCCCTAGCCTTTTCTTAACAGCTTGCAGGGTCGAAATGTCATTCCCGATCAACAGTATGTCATCTACATACAATATCAGGAAGACAACAATGCTCCCACTAATCTTCTTGTAAACACATGGCTCATCTTCGTTCTTGATGAAACCAAACTCTTTGATTTTCTCATCAAAACACAGATTCCAACTTCGAGAAGCTTGTTTCAATCGATAAATAGATCGACTCAACTTGCATATTTTAGTGGCTTCACTTGGAGATACAAAACCCTCGGGTTGTGTCATATACACTTCCTCAAGGAGGTTTCCATTAAGGAAATCCATTTTGACATCCATTTGCCAGATCTCGTAGTCATAATACGCAGCAATAGCAAGTAGAATTCTGACGGACTTAACCATGGCTACAGGGGAAAAAGTCTCATCATAGTCATCCTCATGAAATTGCCTGAAACCTTTACCCACCAGCCGGCCTTTGAATGTCTGTACATTCCTATCCATGTCAGTCTTCTTCTTGAAGACCCACTTGCACCCTATGGGTCGTACCCCTTCAGGTGGTTCCACCAAGGTCCAAACTTGGTTTGTATATATGGAGTCCATTTCAGATTTCATGGCCTCAAGCCACTTCTCGGAGTCAGGTCCACACATAGCCTCTTGATAGGTTGCAGGTTCATCATCATGATCCATAAGCAACACATTAACCTATTTGAGACACGAGAAATCCATATCTCTCAGGCTCAAATCTTGGTCTATCAGATCTACGTAGGACTTGTGTTTCTTGAGCAGGTTCTCCAGCTTCAACTGATTGTAGTCCTTGCTCTGGTTCCAATACACGTTCATTCATTGTTTGTGGTTCTTGAACCTCTTCAAGTTCCACCTTTGTAGTCTTTCTGGATAAGAACTCTTTCTCCAAAAAGAAGCCAGTCCTTGCGACAAACACTTTGCCCTCGGACGATAGGTAGAAGTAATACCCTTTGGTTTCCCTAGGATATCCCACAAGATAACACTTATCTGATTTGGGTTCCAGCTTATCAGACATTTGATGTCGTACGTATGTCTCACAGCCCCAAATGTTAATGAAAGACATACTGGGACGCTTCCCAGTCCATAGCTCATATGGTGTCTTTTGAACCATCTTCGTCGGAACTCAATTTAGTGTAAAAGCAGCAGTCTCTAGAGCAAAACCCCAAAAAGAAATGGGCAAATCTGCATGACTCATCATCGATCGCACCATGTCTAACAGGGTACGATTCCTCCTCTCAGAAACACCATTATGTTGCGGTGTTCTGGGTGGGGTGAGCTGTGATACAATATCACACTCTTTCAGATGATCACGGAACTCCTGACTCAAATATTTGCCACCTCGATCAGATCAGAGTGCTTTTATCCTTTTTCCCAGTTGGTTTTCTACTTCATTCTTAAACACTTTGAACTTTTCAAAGGTCTCGGATTTGTTCTTCAAAAGAAACACGTATTCGTATCTACTGAAATCATCAGTAAATGTAACGAAGTAGTGGAACCCACCTCTGGCCATAGAACTCATGGGTCCGCACACATCACTATGTATGACACCCAAGAGATCATCTGCCCTCTCAGTATGACCAGTTTAAGGGGCTTTAGTCATTTTACCTAATAAGCAAGACTCGCATCTCTCAAATGATTCATAATCAAATGAGTCCAGTAGTCCATCTCTATGGAGCTTGGATATGCGTTTCTCATTTGTATGACCCAAATGATAATGCCAAAGGTATGTAGGATTCGAGTCATTTGTTCTTAGTCTTTTATTATTTTCAACATTATAGATTGGAAGGTCTAAGTTCAAAACATATAAACCATTAACCAATTGGGCTACACCATAACAAATATCATTCATAAAAATCGAACAACAATTGTTCTTAATTATAAACGAAAAACCCTTCATGTCAAGACATGAAATGGATATAATGTTTCTAGTTATGGCTGGAACAAAATAACAGTTATCTAATTCTATTACAAGCCCAGTGGGCAACGAAAGATGATAGACACCAACGGCAACGGCAGCAACTCTTTCTCCATTCCCAACAAGCAGGTCTACCTCGCCTTTACCCAGCATTCTTCTCCTTCTCAGTTCCTGCACATTTGTACAAATGTGAGAACCACATCTGGTATCCAATACCCAAGATGAAGGAGCAGAAAGGTTTATCTCTATAACATAAATACCAGAAGTGGAAGTCACACTTCCCTTCTTTTTCTGTAGATCCTCAATATAGAGGGGACAGTTCTGCCTCCAACGCCCTGCCTTACCGCAGTGGTAGCACTTTCCTTCCTTCGTCAGACCTTTCCTTTTCAGTGTAGAAGACTTGCGATCACGAGGAGACTTAGATCCAATCTTCGTCTTGTTAATCCCTTGGCCTTGGCCTTGCCCTTATGCACCATCAGTATGGGGCTGTCATGATTGGCCTTCTTCATGTTGTTCTCGGCAGTTCTCAACATGCCAAGGAGCTTGGGCAGTGTCTTTTCTATTTCATTCATGTTATAGTTCAAGACGAACTGCTCATAACTGTCTGGCAACAATTGCAGGATCAGATCTGTGGCCAACTCTTGACCTAAGGGAAAACACAGTCTTTCAAGGTTCTTGATATACCCAATCATCTTGAGTACGTGAGTCCCTACTGAGTCTCGAGCTCCCATTTTGCACTGAAATAATGCCTTGGCTATGTCAAACCTCTCTTGCCGGGCTTGCCCCTCAAACATTTTCATTAGGTGCCCGATTATCTCGTAACCACACATGCTCTCGTGTTGCTTCTGAAGCTCAGAGGGCATGGTAGCAAGCATGAGGCATTCCAGATCCAAGGTATCATCCTGATACTTCTTGTAAGCATCTTTGTCTACTCTCGGAGCATTCCCGGTCGACTTTGCAGGGGCATCCCCTTCCAAGACATAGAGCTTGCGCTCTTGCCTAAGAACAATTCTCTGGTTCCTATACAAGTCGAGGAAGTTCGTCCCATTGAGCTTGTCCTTCTCAAGGATGGCTCTCAGGGACAACGTGGTGTGAGATGTATTTGCCATGGAAATTCTACAATAAATTTGCAAAAGATGTTCAGTACTATATTTCAAAATACATTTTACTTTAATAAGGACTTCTATTAAAAGGGCTCCCACTATTTTTATCAAATCGATAACCCTTAATATCGATTCGGACAGTTTATGTGAGCTACTCTCTTAGTGGACAAGATCCATATTTCACCAACACAATGAGTTCTCTTTGGCGTTCCTCTCATAATGTGGTTATTTAGGTAGGCAACACTTGCCAATTGCATCACTATACAAATCTTGTATGGTTGGTGAATAGCTCTTTATTTGCATCCAACATATGGTGCATGCCAACCGTATGCCTCTAGGCACTCAACCTTTGAGGTCACCTAGTTAAGATAGACCCGATGTCGACAGTGGGATATCACAATTATCCGCTCGCACCCTTACCAAGATAGATTAATGCACCTTGCTTTGGCAAGCCCACACTTCATCGATCGAGGAAGGAAGAGTGTCATCAATCGGAAGGCATCCGAATAATTAATATTGGATAAGGGATTTTATCTTTCAATTGATGAACATTTCATCGTGATTAATATTTAATCACCGTGTACATTCACAAAATAGAAATACACAATTTCAAACCAAATGCATCCCCAATGCGCACAAAATAAAATTATCAACACTTTGATAAGAAGGGCTAAATCTGAACATTTAGGACACTTCTAAATCTCCAGATTTACATGCATTTGACACAGGCAAAACAACTCCACTTATGCAGTAGACAAGCTCGTCTCTCATCGTCAGATTCAAAATCTAAAATGCTTGGTTTCACAAACCAATTAGAGGGACGGTTACTCCATATGAGACACAATTTCTGAAATAATGAAATCGCAACGCAATCACATGCGTTCCTGGCATGGTACCAAGGGGCAGAGCCCTGACCACTTATATTACATCAAAATAATTTTCCAGGAAGAAATTTATACATTTAGAATGCTTCTAAATTTCTAGATTTGCATGCAATGGATTGCTACCCTAGCTCTGATACCACTGTTGGGTTTTCTAATACCATTTCCAAAATGATAATACAGCTTATCATGTAAGCGCAGTGGAATAATTAACTAGAACAACCCAAAGAGTTAAAAGGAATTTGCGATTTTATTGATTCAAGAAATAAAACAATATCCACATCATAATGCAAAAAATATACCTGAAGGGGATTTGAGTCGATACTCAAACCAAGGTGCTCCTCACTGAGTCTGGTAGAACCAATCTTGAGTTGCGAAAACCGAAATAGATCGGCCCCTCTACAGAGATCCACACAAGCGCTGGAGAACCTCGATGCCTTGTCGAACAAGGGATAAGTCGGAGAAGATAAGCCCTCAGCGTCCCCATGGATTGCTAGATCCGTGACAGGGGAGGCGGCAACTGTCCGAAGAACAGAAAAGCCCTAGCGGAATGCTTCCGCCGCTACTCTCTTATTACACGAAAGGGTCAGGGCCGAAAACAATTTTTACGCATCCACAACCCTAAGATCGTGAACTAATATATAATGCATGCGTTTGACAAACTCAAGAGGCCTGCGTTCGATGAACTCAAAGCAGCCTGCGTTCGACAAACTCAAGAGGCCTGCGTTCCATTAACTCGAAGCAGCCTGCATTCGACGAACTCAAGAGGCCTGCGTTCGATGAACTTAAGAGGCCTGCATTCGACGAACTCGAAGCAGCCTGCGTTTAACGAACTCGAAGCAGCCTGAGTTCGACGAACTCAAGAGGCCTGTGTTCGATGAACTCGAAGCAGCCTGTGTTGGACAAACGCCTTCAGTTCAACTAAGCAGCGCAGGATTGGCCTGATTTCACCAGAAATCTCAAGATTTAATTTCTCGAGAAATCCCTGGAAATTAATATCTCGAGAAATCCCAAGGAATTAATTTCTCGAGAAATCCCAATACAGGAATGTGATTTCTCGAGACATACCAAACCATAAAATAATGACTTCTCAAGAAAATCCAAGCCAACTCAATTCTCCCTAAAATTTCTCCAAGCACTTTTATGTGCGACCCTATAGGCTCATATTGCGTTGGCAGTAAGACTAACTGTTGATTGCTTTGATATCACCTCAGAAACTCCAACACTATTTCATCCTGAAGGCTGATAGATATCGTGGAGATATAGAATGCAGTTGAGAAGTTCCATATCGTCGAAAGGATCACAACAACATTGACGAGAAGACGTTATTTTGTCATAACTGAACATGTCATTGAGACAGGAAGTTCTGTCATTGAGGTAGTTTTCATATTGTCGAGATATCTATTCGAGATGAAGATCTCAGAAGACTTGAAGAGATGTCTAAGTTGGATCGCTGAGACGGCAAGTTCCATCCTCGAGATGGTGTTCGTATCATCGAGACAGATCGAGATTTTTCAAAATGTGATTTCTACATTTAATGCCACGGTTTAAGGGTCCAATTAGTGGATGTTGTTTAGGAATGAGATTCTGACATTTAAGAGACCTCGGAATAGACCGTTAGACTTTCTTGTCATATACAAGGATAATTTATTTTCCCTAAATTTAGACATAATACAAAAAGAGAAAGAAAAAGACGATCAATTGAATCTACGTAATGGATTTCAGAAGAAGGAACATTTTCAAGAACACTACTCTCACTTCTCCAAGGTTCAATCAGACAACATCGACTGATAAGCTTATTCCAGATTGAAGAAGAGGATCAAAGAGAACCTTCTGTGCATTAGTGAATAGATTTTCAAGGATTTCTCTTTAGATCCAGAGGCTGTCTGATTCAGGCCTAGGAAGACTCTTAAGGACATTTATATTCCCTATTCTATTAAGTGTTGTTCATTATTTTAAATATAATACTTTCTCTGTAGGACTCCTTTGAGTCTGAGCTGTAGGGTTCTGTGAGAACCCGAGGTTGGATCTTTTGTAGATCTGAGTTGTAAGGCCTGTTGTGCCTGAGCTGTAGGGTTCCAAGAACCTGAGGTAGGATCCTAGAAGGATCTGAGTTATAAGGCCTGCTATGCATGAGCTGTAAGATCTGTGGAGGAGATCAAAGTTCTAGGTGGAGTTTGCTGACTCAAGAGCACTGTTAGATAGGCGTAGATGGACAGTGGAGTACTCAAGACATATTGTCTTGGGGAACCAATATAAATCTGGTGTCATTGTGTGTTGTATTCTGTGGCTGTGATCTGTGCTGTGATTTACTTTATTTTCTTGTGCGTTTAAATTTCAAAATAGTCACATCACCTATTCTCCCCCCTATAGGTGATAAACAACAAGTGGTATTAGAGGAAAGTTGATCAAAAGAGACTTAACAGTTAGATCTAGATCTATGGAACTATTCCTAATGGCTGGAGGTGATCATCATAAAGAAATGAGGTCCACAAAACTTCCAGTGTGATCTAAAGAAACTTTCCCAATCTGGAAAGAAAGATTCAGATTATTTATGGATGCTGCAGTTCCCAGAGTATTTGTTGTTGTTCAAGAGGTACCCCAAATACCTATGACATCCTCTACCATATATCCTACCAAGAAAGTACCAAAGAAGTACTTTGACATGAGTAAGGATGAACTGGCCTTGGTGGCTCTTGATAAAAGGGAACAAAACATTATAGTAAGTGCAATTGACGACTCCACCCTCCAAAGTATCATTCACTGCAAATCTGCCAAAGTGATGTGGGACTCCTTGATTGTCTGCATGGAGGGGACAGAAGAGGTAAGGGATGACAGGAAGTCCCTTCTAAACCAGGAGTATGAGGCATTCAAACAAGGAAAAATTGAAACCATCTCTAACTGCTATGAGAGGTTTTTTAAAATTATGAATGGTCTGTGAAATTATGGAAGGGAGTTCACAAACTCTGATCTTAATGAAAAATTCCTTAGATCCCTTACTAAGGAATTGAACATCAAGATATGTGCCATATATAAGATGGGACATCTGGCATCATGGTGTAAGACCCCTTTTTTGCTTATATTTTTTGGTCTTATCACCTAGAACAGCCGCCTTGCGGTGACACCAACAAACGAGAAGGTCGCCACTACAAGACGCCAATCCTGCCAGCTATTCATACATACAGGCCAACCATTCACCACAAAATAATGTAAAACCAGTCCATAACAGTCACATTACAATAAAAGAGAAATGTCCAATTGTGATACATAAATAAAATGATGTACTGATATAAGAATACATAAATAAAAAGGGCTTAAGCCCGGTACACAAAGATCCTCACTACATATCTCTCAAGAAAGACAAATTACACACTGCTGTGGGAAAGCATGGAAGGTAGCATTCGGGAGGTGGTATCCCACTGGAGCTCTTCTGGATGTAGTTGAGAGTCCAACTTCGTGCTGGGACACCGTATTAAGTTCCTCCCTTTGGATGTGGGTCGGCTCCTCCTGGTGCTCCTATTTGTTATGCCACATCCGACCATTAGTCTATAAGACGAAGGGATTTCCTCGTCCCCTCCACCTGCTACTCATAGGCACCAGGTGGGGAGGATGAAGAGAATGGTAACAAAGGGTAATATAAACAAGTAGGTGGAAATGACCCTATCTAGTATAAGTATAGATAGAAAAAGGGTCTATTCTAGTAGTTCTACTATACTATCTATGTATAAGAGTGAAATAGACAAAGAATAAGCACTAGTAAGTGTAATAGTGATCAAAGAACAAACAATAACATTCGCAGCAGTATAAGTAAGAAAAGCAGTGTACGTAAAAGAAGCAGCTACGAAATTAACCATATCTTATAAGAGTGCCCATAAAACTTATAAGTTAGAGGATCTGGCACAAAGGTAAACTCATCGTATAAAAGTGCTCATACTATTTTATATGATTAGGTCTTGTTTGATAATGATGTTATGCTATGTTGTGCAATGAAATGATGCAACACACCCACTCGACTATGTACATACAGGACTTTTATGTTCCCTCTGTTTGAGTATGTCAACTCAGGTACCCATATTAAGGAAAACATGGGCAGTGGATCGGGCATGTCCACTTCTAGGCTCCTATCAACACCTCCCGGCCTAGACCTTATGCATGCGCCTAAGAACACATAGTGTATCTGCATACTATTTGGTATGTAACACCTCTTAATTTGTATTTCCCCGAGCCACCAGCTCGTCGAACTATCTAGTCCTCCTTAGATAACACTGAGTCTATTTCTCGCAGGACTAACCTATCCTGATATCATAATTTCTCGAGCCTCCAGCCCACGGGACTAATAAGTCCTTGTACCAATCCGTCAAATATTTTGGGACGAGGATTACCTTATCTAGTTCTCCTACTTAAACTACTCTTGACTATCGTTTAATTTAACTTAGAAGTTTAGGGTGAACTATGGACTTCCCGAGGGCTACCCGTTGAAGGGATCACAATGGTACTAGGAGGTTTGATGGGGTGACATCCCAAACCTCCCTTTCTCAAGATATTTAATCTTATTGGTGGCTACCCATTCTTACATACCCACATCTTCTCTAGTTACTCTAGCTTCATGAGGTGGTTTACATTTACCGGGACAGGGAAGCGACGATGTTCAATTGAACATCAATCCTTGCCCTTTCTTAGTGACTAACTACACCTTTACGTCATCACTAGATCTCTATCTAATGGATCCATATTCTGATATTAATCATAACCTCTAGTTGCTGGAGGATCACCACTCATATCCCTTAACATATCGTTATCGAAATCCCATATTGATAATTCCAAACCCAACCATTAAATGATGACACTAATTAGTTGATCTACCAATACATTTATGACATACATAATGTTCGAGGAATTAATAATTTTGTGTGTGAAGATCAAATGGGGTCTAATTCAAATAATTTACTTTTGCTACCCGCGGACCAAATTGTCCTCAAGCGTGATACATGACCTAAAAGAGAGCTACATGATCCCCCTATATAATATACATTCAAATATGATTCTAGAAGTTGTACAAATGATAAGCTACTAATTCCCATCCTCTTTACTTGAATGTGATTATGTTAGGGCCTATTATTCAACTTCTTAAAATATAGGGGATCCATCAATTTGTACATGAAATGTCAACTAGCATGGCCCAAAGGGTCTAATAAAATTTACTGAGTTTTGTTATGAACCAAAACATTGATCAGCAAAGATTCATAATTTTCTTCCTAATTAAATTCCAGAAAATTACTTAAATATCCAAGGGTACTGATAATACATATTTTATATATTTATTTATCATAATTTAATTTTTCTTTTTAATAATTTTTTAATATTTTTATTTAATTCTAAGTCTAATTTAGTTTGTTTTGTGTTTTTAGGGTTTTGGAGAGGTCCTGGAAAAGTTTTTGAGTTTTGGTCTGCGAATAGTAAAAATTGAGAATTTTGGTCTGCGAATAGTAAATTTAAGAATTTTAAAATTACACGCCCTAGGTCACAGGCGTGACCAAGGGTGTGTAATAAAGTCATGGGCGTGTACACTCCAAAAAAATTAGCAAAAAGACGGTGTTGATTGCTGAATTTTCAAATGACCATAACTTTCAATCCACGAAGTTACGGGACGTGCCACCCCATTTCGGGACGAGCACGGGGTCATCTACAATTCTGGAAAATTTTATCAAGTACACACCCTGGGATACGGGTGTGACCATTGGGTCACGACCGTGATCATAGGGAGTGTAACACACTTTTATAATAATATTTTCCAGTTTTGAGTGCATAATTTCATATGACCAGTACTTTCAATCCAGGAAGAGTTACAGGACGTCCCACCCCATTTCGGAATGAGGTTGGCATCATCTACAATCTGGGAATATTTTTGCTAGTCATGAACTAGGAAACGGCCGTGACCTAGGGCGTGACCTATCCAGAAACCGTAGAAAATACCCAGTTTTGCCCATTTCAGGCCCGTTTCATCTCGCGCTAGACACGCCCTCGGCTACGGGCGCGACCTAGGGCGTGACCAATAAATTATGACAGATTTCGGCAGTTTTTCTCTCAATGTTCCTGGGCTTTATTTTGGCGGTTTTTCAACCAACGTTCTTGGGCTTTATTTTGGCAGTTTTTCTTAAGTACACGCCCTTGGTCATGGGCGTGACCAAGGGCGTGACCCCTAAAATTTTCAACTATAAAAATCTAGTTGCTGCCAAGAGTTCTACATCAAGTCCCTGCTTTAGATTGGATCATTTTCTTTTACTTTTCTGCACTTCTATTATTGTATTTTTCCTTTATGCAATTTCCTTTAAGTTTTGTATTTTCAATTCCTAGTATAGAATTTCATTTCCTGCAATTGTAATTTCTATCTCTATTTATAAAATTGTTCTTTCTCTTTAATCATGTTCAACTAATTTTACTGCATTCGATTGGAAGAATTCATAAGTTTCTTATTTTGTAATCTCTCACTTTCGTAGCTTTAGTTTTAGAAATATTATGATTCAGTTTTGATTATATTTGATTGATTTCATATTACCGATATATGAATATCAATTTTTGATCCATTTTCTAGTTGTTCCAGAGATCCATGAATTTGTGTAGATAATTCATTAGTGGAAGGAGTTGCATGCACTCCTCGAGAGAGGATGACACAAATCTTCTGGATTGGAGTCAAATCCAATAGCGGGGTTCACCGGCTAAAGCAAGCTTAGGGGTTTCGACTGGCCGAGGGGCCTTAATCGATCAGCCTAAGGTTAGTTGGTAGCATATTCTCGAGAGAGGCGCTTTCATAATTTGGGAACCTCCACGGATGAATTATTCTATTGCATTTGTAATGAATTTAGTTTTTCCAATTTATTTAACTTAAGAAGGATTTCCGATCGAATGCTCTCTTCTTCCTTTTCTATATTATTATCCTAATTATCATCTTATGTTTAGATAAAATAATACTAATTTGCGTGAGCAGAATTAATAAACAGACCCGTGGAATACGACAATTGATATTTATTTTTAAATATCCTATACTATGAATGATAGGTGCACTTGCCTATAGTTCATAGAATTGGAGAAAATTATATATCCTAAATTTTACCTATCAGGTACCATTTATAACATTGTGAAGGATCTACTACATATATTCATCCAATGTTGTAAGTAAATCTTCTAGGTATTTGTATAATTCTAAAATGAACATCCACATGGTTTGAAATTTTTCTAACAGTATTTTATCATCATTATTAAATTAAACATATAAGCCCATTATTTCCACTTTATGAACAATACAAGAAAACTAACTTTTAGTGACGAAAAATTTGTGGCAAAATACTCATTTAGTGACCAAATTAAATTAAGGAAGACATTAAAAGGAGGTTTAGTGACCAAATTAATTTGGTCACAAAAAATTTTGTGGCTGAATAAATTTGGTTACTAAATATACGGATTTAGTGTCAAAAAGTTTGTGGTCACTAAAGAGATTTAGTGGCGGGGCAACCGTGACCACTTTGTGATGGACAAACTTTGGTCACTAAATGTCTTTAGTGAACACAATTCAATATTTAGTGACGAAAAATTTCGCCACTAAAAGTCAATTTTCTAGTAGTGGAAGGTGCTACTGTAAATCATCATGAAATAATTACAACAAAATTATTAGGTCATTATGGTGATAAAAAAAGTCCTTTGACTATGTCCCATAACATTCCAGTTTCATTTGACCATCAATACTAATTACTAAAGGAAAATGGTAAAACTCCACTTTATGAATTTACTATTATGAATCATCAGAGAATAAAATGTGACAAAATTATCAGGACATTACTATAATCTAAGAAGTCTATTGACCAAGTTTCAAAATTTTCTAACTTCATTTGACCAGCAATATTAATTATTCTAAGAGACAAAGAAAGTCCACCTTGTGAAGGAACCAGTGTAAACACTCATCAAATAAATACAATAAACTCTAGAGGCTAATAATGAGCTCAAAACTCTAACTACCCAGTTTCATAATTTTCTTGATCAATTTTACCATCATTTATAATTAATTAAGGAAGACATTAAAAATCCACTTGGTGAAGAATCCATAGTAAATACTTATTAATTAAATTTAAATAAATTCCTAGAGGCTAACAATGATCTCAAAAGACTAAATATCCAGTTTCATACAATTTTGAATTCATTTGTTCATACAAAAGTGTGATAAAATAAATGAGGGTAACTCAATTAATTACTAATCAGTGGTCTATCATATCTCTAAAGATTCCCATAAAATCTACAGAGTGTAATTACACCATCCAAAGGTAAATCCCAGAGTTTTGTAGCATTTCAGATAGTTTTGACCTTAAATTACTCAAATAAGCTTAATGTGACAAAATCACATAAACCCTAATTTCCAAGGGAATTCGACCCCAATAATCATGATTTTTCCTCAGATGTAAGATCTCATGAAATCAAGTGTATGCTTTGAATTTCGTAAGAATTGACCAAGGGAATACCCATCTAATCACAAAACACCATGTGTATGTAACACCTTATTGAATTTCCTTGGCACCTTGGTCTTGCATGTGTATTTCCCTCGCATGCATGAGCCCAAGTGAGCTAAAAATTTAACCATGCTCATGATATAACAAATCAAATCCCCCACCAAAATATTGGTGTGTTTTGAAGGCATTTAATTACTCAATTAACACATTCATGGATATTTGAATGTTTCCTAAAACTTTAGGAAAATGTTCTCTAAAAATTCCCAATTTTGGGCAGGGGGTGTATTAGGGCATGAATCATGCATGCCCTAAATTTCAAATCATTTGGATTTGTAGGATTCCATGAAATAATTTTCTAGTGACTAGGACACATGGTGTACATCCCCCACAAGAAATTGATTTCTGGGAGCTAAAGTGCTTCAAAATGAGTGAACTTAATTTCTAAAAATAGTAGAGACCCGAGGCAATCGTTTTCACTTATAACAATTCCTCTGATTATACACCCATATGTTTCTAAATTTATTTTAAGGTTCAGGGAGATATAGTTATTTTAACACTAAATTAAAATCTGGTCTGTGACTATCCTCAACACTAGATCTGACGGCTATCCTTCATCATCCCAAGCTAGCCATAGACCGAGATTGAACTTTCTTGGGCCAACTTTGGCTCCATTTTCTGGTGAGCTCTGCCATCTCTGACAAAATCCCCAAGCCACCACCTCCGGCCGAGGTTTGACTATCCGTGGGCGGTGAGAACTCGGCCAGAGGTGGCCAGAGTTGGTCTCTCGTCGTTTTCAGTTTTCGAGTTTGAAGATTAAAAAACTGAAATGGTGAACCACCATTTCTGCATCGATTTGAAAATGGAACAAAAGGGAAGCTAGCACAAATGGAGGGGAAGAGGAATCCGTCCTAGTTGCGGGTGTTGGACCTTGCGTTCCTCTAGGGGGCCATTTCCATTTTTCCGGCGAGCTCCTTGCAATGTCCCTCCAGTAGAGCTCGATTCCTTTAGTAAAGATATGGCTTCTTCTTCTCGGTGGGTTCTGAGAGTGTTGGTGAGGCCAATTTGGGTAGGGGATGGCTAAATTCCCATCTGCCATCATTTGGCAATTTCGATAATATTGATGTTGGATTTGTAGGTGCCCTTAGAGGCGGGTGAATAAGGGCTTTAAGAACTTTTGAACTTAATTAATTTTATTCAAATGGGTTGACAGTATTTTCAAGAATATCTCAGTTTAAATATTGCAAAAGGCTTTTTATGAAAGTGGGTTGTATTTGGTACGACAGAAGAGAACTCTGTTACTACCGTATGTGGTAGCATTATCGCTCGACGTTAGTGACAAAGAACCCCTTTTTCGTTTAGATTTCAACGACCAGAAATTGCAAGACAATATTAGAGAAATATAGATAATATTATTGGTTGCAGATCATTACAAAAACTTATCCCAATGATGCTTGAGATAGAGGTGACTGCGTAAAAACATTTTTGGTTTTCTATACCGACCCTTCTCCTAAGGGCCGGTTGGCTCTAGCCTATATCTACCCAAATAAGGCCACGAGTCGCCCCCTGTGGTAGCCGCCCCCTGTACTGCAGTAGGCTTTTTTATGAAAATGGGCTGTATTTGGTACAACAGAAGAGAACTCTGTTAGTACCGCCTGTGGTAGCATTATCGCTCGACTATAGTGATAGAGAACCCCTTTTTCGTTTAGATTTCAACGATAAAAAATTGCAAGACAATATTAGAGAAATATAGATAATATTATTGGTTGCAGATCATTACAAAAACTTATACCGAGCCTTCTCCCAAGGACCGGTTGGCTCTAGCCTATATCTCCCCAAATAAGGCCTCAAGCCGCCCCTAGATCTAACCCTAGACCTAGTCGCCACACCCACGAGGCAAATTCTCCCTAGTCCTCGCAAGGCCCTAGTCGCCAACCATGCGACGAATTTCTCTACCAATAAAAATATAAAGGTTATAAATTATAAAAACAAATACCACAAAGAAACTCCCTAAAAGGATGAACTTGAAGATGAAGTCAGCGTGGTTGATCTTTCTTCAAGTTCTTAGCGTTCACGAACATTGATAGAGTTCTTTCAACTGCAAAGAGGAGGCTCTCACAAATATAGGAGTGGTGGCTTTGATATCATCTCAAATTAGTTAATTGGCTCATCAAAATGGAGGCGGTCTGCTCTTTAAATAGGCTCAGATCCAGAATTGGCATCCCTTCTTACCGCTCTGTGATAATGCTAACGTGTCGTATTAGTATATATTATTCCCAGCAATCAGATCTCCTTCCTTTTCTGCTCCTCAATCAGCATCATGATCGCGGGAATTCCTTAAGTTACTGCCAGGCATTAGCCTTAATGCTCTGTGGTAAGAGTTTCCATATTCAGTCTTGACGAGCTTCCATTCTCAACGAATGTTTCTTTTTCGACAAGGTTTCCAAATATGCACAGCTATCGTCAGTGGTAGCATAAGCATGTTGTGCTAGCACCAGAGCATTGACCTGGTAGGGAATTCTTTATCTTTCTTTCTCATAGTCATAGAGGCTTGATAGTAGAAGTTCCTGCACACTATAAACACATGGCAAATATAATCAAATACAATGGGATTTGTTATTCTCAAACCAAGAGATGTGGAAAGCATGTTCCAACAAACTCCCCCTTTTGATAATATGAAATCCTCTTTAGAAAGAAAGCATTTAACAATAAGATATATGTTTATAACAAACGATAGGCTTGATAGTACGAATATGCTCACCCTATATTGATGCTCCCCCTATATGAGTGCTCCCCCTAAATTAAAGCATCCTAAGTATTTTTCTCCCCTTAAGTGTGAATTTCTTTCAAAGTTATTCTCCCCTTTTGGTATTATCAAAAGAGGGTGGAGAGAAGGGATAGAGCATGACAATGATTTATTACTTAGTGATCTACATGGTGAATGAGAGAAAGGATGGAGTTCAAATTACTTAGATATTCTCCTCCTTTTGTAAGAAGTTTGGAGTAAGAATGAGTATCAATAGATAGGGAGGCAATATTACTTGTTGGGTAATAAAAAATATTCATGATCGAGCGTACAAGAGAAAGGATAGTGGAAAGCACGATTTAAGATAAATAAACCATCTTTATGGGAGTTTGAAGCATAGTAAAAGAGAGTTTTAGTGTTTGAAAGAAGATGTTTTGAGTTTGAAATCCAAGATATGCTTTTGGTATACAAAAATAATTCAAGCAAGATTTTAATTTATCAAGACAAGATAGGAAACTACAATATTCTAAATTCACAATTCAAGTATACTTGTACATTGTAGAAATCATGCAAAGTTATCTAGTGCATTTACTAAAAATTGTAGAAAGACATGAAAATATGCTTTAAGGTCTAATACTCATGAGTAGAAGTTTTATAAGAGAAAATAATGTGTACAAGTAGTGTTTTTGATAAGAGTATACAAATGATTTAATCAAAACATATGACATGTATAATGGAATAAACACAACATTATTGAAATGCATTTTTAGAATTACTTCCACCTATATAACTATATTTAATTTTAATGCACATAAAAGTAGTACAACTCCCAAGGTGCTCTGCACACACAATTCTCATTAAGACATATCAGAGTGAAAAGTATTGCTTGGGGGATCACATATATTTTATCTTTTCTTTGTGATCTGGTGTACAAGAAGTAGTGTATAAAAATAGTTAGCACAAGACACTTTACAATTCTCACCAAGGTGCTCAACCTCACAATGCTCATTAGAACTTATTAGGAGGGTGAGTAGTGCTTGGTGGAGTTATCTTTGTCATTTATTCATTTGAATATTAGTTTGTGACAAAGTTCTCCGAATTCACTTGTTTTTTTGCAAACATAAGCGTTTTTTTTTTATTAAAAACATACTTCTTCAAAAAATATGAACATGAAAATAGATTTTTATGAGGTGTAGGTAAACTATTCACACATCTAATAATGTTAAGTTGTTACACTACACAATCATGTAAGAGTAAGATACATTTCATATGTATATGATCAAAGAGGTGAGTGAGTAAATCATTATCAAATATAAAACATTACTCATACATAGAACCTAGTTTAAGCAATTCTACACATGATTCCTATAATCAATTTCATTGCACATTACAAGATAATGTTCAAGGCATGACACAAAACAATGTATTAAGATACTTGAAATTAGAATTTAACATTGAATTTTAATTTTGAAAAGATAAACCTAATCATCCTTGAGACATTTCAATGAATAGTAATCAGTTTTTATAATTTTTTATTTTTTTTAATAAAAAATACAAAATAGTAAACACTCATAAAGAAACAATAAGAAAACATATTTTTGTTCTTTGAAAATTGTTTTGAAATTTTGTTTTTGATTTTTAAATTGTCTAATTAAAAACTTGTTTTGATTGATTTTGATTAGTTTTTCACATTTTATTATTATTTAAAGAGCAAACAAGAATTAAACAAAAATAATTAACTGTAAAAATATGTTGAAGAAGCTGGATATTAGACTACCGCCAGCGGTAAGACACTACCATCGCGTGTTAGTAACAGAACTCATGTTTTCTAGAAAATGTATATTTTTTGGAATTTTTCGCCTGATTATGTTTATTTAGAGTAAAGGCTATGTAGTGGAGCCATAAAATTGGACAGGCATACCCATAAAATAGGCGATTATACTTTTTATGTTAGAATGTCCAAGACCCCTAGTTTTATTCTAAGTAGAGCAAATCGTGCATCGGGTAGAGGCTTGGTGAAAATGTCCGCAAGTTGAGATTCAGTTCCAATAAAGTTTACATGAACATGTTCCATTTTTATGTTATCCCTAATGAAATGATGTCTTATGTCTATATGTTTGGATCTTGAGTGATGCATGGGGATGTTTGTTAGGTCAATAACACTCTTGTTGTCAAATTATAATTCAATATTGGTTAGATGAATTCCAAAGTCTTCTAGGGTTTGAGTCATCCATAGTGCTTGGGCACAAAAACTTCCTAGTGCAATATATTTGGCCTCTATGGTGGAAAGAGCATCCAAATTTTGTTTTCTACTTGGCCATGTAACTAGTGAAGGTCCTAAGAAATGACATGTGGCACTTGTGCTTTTCCTATCTAGTGAACATCCCGCATAATCAGAATAAAAAAAACCATGTAAAATAAAAGAATCAACGTTTGGATACCATAGTCCTAATCTAGATGTTCCGATTAAATATCTAAAAAATTCATTTTACCGCTTTTAAATGTGAATCTTTTGGATTAGCTTGAATCTAGCGCATAAACAAACGACAAAAGTAATGTCGGGTCTAGAAGCACTTAAGTATAATATAGATCCAATTATTCCTCTATACAAGGTTTGATCAATTGATATTTCGGCATCATATTTTCCTAATTTTAGTGATGGGCTCATTGGTGTGCTAGCTAGTTTTAAATTTTCAAATCTAATATGGTTTAGCATATCATATACATACTTGGTTTTGACAAATAAAGATTCAATCATTTCTTTGTGTGATTTGAAAACCTAAGAAATATGTGAGTTCTCCAACTAAGCTCATCTCAAATTCATTTTGCATTACTTGTACTACTTCTTTACACAACTCTTCATTAGTGGCTCCAAACATAATGCCATCAACATAAATTTGTGAAATGATTAAATCATTATGTATATGCTTAATAAAGAGTGTGTTATTGGCACTACCCATTTTATAATCGTGCTATAATAAAAAAGGTGTTAAGCGTTCATACCAAGCACGAGGCACTTGCTTTAAACCATAAAGCGCTTTTTCTAACCTATAGACATGATTAGGAAATTTTCCATCTATAAAATCGGGGGTTGTTCAACATTGACTTCTTCTTTAATTATCTCATTTAAGAAGGCACTTTTTACATCCATTTGAAATACTTTAAACTTTTATTATTGGAATATGGTCTTCCGCATCTCCTAGGTTTGAGAATAATAAATCCTATGTGTATTTGATCTTTTGTGTTTATGTGTGTAGAAAACAATGTCATATGACTCAAGGATAACATAAGAAGGTTGCCCCCAAGTTTGAAGCCAAAATTCCAGCATGGTCACTAGCGTTGGCGGTAGCCATTAGCGCAGGCGTTAAACTTGATTAAGCAACTTTGGGAAGCAGTTATAAAAGGAGATAGCGGCTAGCGCAGGCTATAACGCACTGTATAAGAGGAATTTCGCCATGGTTTCCTTGGAATGAAAGATACGCACACGCAGAATATTGCCTAAATAGGGATAGCATCGACGGTAGCGATAGCGTGGGCACTAGCTCCAAGGATATAGAAAGGAGCCCTCTTCTCTCATTTTCAGCACACATCCGTAAGAGAGTTCTTGCGCCAAATTCCCAGAGCCTTATTCTGCCGAGAAGTGATCTCCCACCCAAAGTTTCGTTAGTTTCTGAAGGAGGATTTCTTCACGCCGTATCCGACTGACGATTGCTTCAACCACGCTTATTCTACAACGGTCTTTTGTCTCCAACTTCAGAAGTTCTTCAAGAGGGAGTTTTAATATTGTTGTTGTTATTTTCATCTCTTTTTCTTATAATCATGTTGTAAATTTGCCTCGTGTTGGCGACTAGGTCTGGGTAGGACTTAGGGAGGAATTTGCCTCCTGTTGGAAACTTGATCTAGGTTTGTTCTAGGGGGTGCTCGAGGCCATATCCAGGGAAGGATTGGCTAGAGCAGCTTTAGGCCGTATCCGGGGAAGGTCAGGCTAAAGCCACTAGTTCGTGGGGATACGAGTCGGGATAGAAAACAAAAAAGTCTTTTTACTATTCGCCTTCAATTTCTAGCGTTATAAGAAGTCAAGTATTGTAAACTTATATTTCATATTAATAAAATCATGTCTCTATTTTATTTCACTTGATTTGTTTTGGTTTTGCACTATTTTGATCTCTTACTATTTCAAGTATTTCAAAATATTACATATGTTTTTAAGAACCTTATTCAACCCCCCCCCCCCTCTAAGGGAACATACAGATCCAACAAGTGGTATTAGAGGTATGTTTATTCCAAACGGTCTAACAACCAAGAATAAATGACGTCTTATGATCTCGCTTTTCCGGAGGGTAAGGGAGTTAGTAGACCACCTCTTTTAACTAGGTCAGATTTTCAACTAATGGAAATTTAGGATGATGTGTTTTTTTATGAACATGGATATAGAAGTATGGAACATGGTAGAAGTTTGGTACTCTCCTCCTACAGCGGTAGTAGGAGAGGTTACGGTAGAAAAACATAAGGATAAATGGGACAATAACGGTAAACTTAAATGCAAAAATAATGCTAAGGCAATGAATGCTTTATATTGTGCTTTAAATAAAACTAAATTTAATAGAATTTATGCATATATAACTTCTTATGATGTTTAGAACCAATTGGAAGTTACTCATGAAGGTACATCGCAGGTGAAGGATGCAAAGCTATTCCAACTGGAATCAGAATATGAAAAGTTCAGGATGGATGCTGAAGAAGACATCAACTCGATTTACACACACTTCACCAAGATAGTCAATGCTTCAAAATCCCTTGGAAAGATCTACTCTGATGGTGACTTGGTCAGAAAGATTCTTCGCCTTCTACCTTCGAGGTTCAATCCAAACGTGACGGCCATCTCAGAGTCACATAACCTAAGAACGCTCTAGATCGAGAATCCCATTGGGAATCTCAAAACCCATGAGGTAGAACTCCAGATTCACGACGATGAATTCAACAAGGAGCCAAAGAAAAAGGTGTTGGCACTAAAGTCAAAGAAGGTGAGCAACGTAGATGATGATGAAGATGAAGAAGGTCTCCTGGTTAAGAACTTCAGAAAATTCATTAGAAATCCGGAAAGAAGGAACACCTTCCGAAAATACTTCCAGAAGGATGCTCGACGAAAAGGGTCTTCCTCTTCTTCATAGAAAGAAAAGGAAAGTGACGACGAAGAAGAAAGACCACCACTGGAGTGCTTTCACTGCAGAAAGACCAGGCACATTCGGAGCCAGTGCCCGAAAAATCTAAAGGAGCAAAAGAAAAAAATACAAAGGGAAGGAGAAAAAGAAGGTGTTAAAAGCCACAACATGGGATGATTCTTCCTCTGAAGAATCAAGCAGATCTGAGTCAAGCAACGAGGAGGAAGAAAACGTATGCTTCATGAAAAAAGGAAACGATGAGGACACCAGTGTTCTTAGTGACACTGAGGTAACTCCTCCCGACTTCAAAGAAATTTATGATGATTTTGTTCAAAACTGTAAAGCCTATGATAAAAGTATAGAAGATAATTTTATTTTAAATCATGAAAATGAATCTCTCATCAAAGAAAATCATAAGCTTACAAAAAATTAACTTCTTTGGAAAAGAAAAAAGTTTCGTGCCAAGAGTGTGAACACTCCTTATGCAAGGCAAAAGATATTGATGTTTCTCTTTATAAGGCCCTCTCTCAAATCAAAACTCTTACAAAAGAAAAGGGGGACATAGAGAGAAAACTAAAAACCACTTTCTTACAAATTGAAAATAACAAAAAAAGTTTTTGAAAATAAATGTGTCATGCTTGTAAAAGAAAACTCATCTCTTAAAAAACAAACTCATGACCTCAATATAGCCATAAAAAAATTTGCAATCGGTTAAAAATCTATGGACATGATTTTGGGGAACCAATGTTATGGTTCTGGAAAATTTGGGCTCAGATATCAAAGTGATAGCTACCGCCCGGCGCTAGCCACTAACGCCGGTGGTGGCCCCCTCATATAAAAAATCTTTTGTTTATTCCAAAAATCAAACCTCATCCAGTAAGAGCAATGTAGAATTTCAGAAAAGGGTCTCAACCCCCCTTTTATTTCGTGTGCAAACTGTCACTGGTTTGGACACACGTATAGCTCTTGCGGGAAAATAAAACAGGGATCTTTAAAGTAATTCTGGGTACCTAAGGCATCCACTTATTCTATGGGTGGTACCTCTTGGGTATCCAGATCTTCTACAATGTTGCAATTCATCTTTTCAAACTACCTTGAACATTAATTTTATCATGCTTTGATATATCTAATCACATGTGCATCAATTGTATTGTAAAAGTTGTGTATAACCAAGCTTACATGCCTTTAAGTATGAGTAAATGTTTTATGGTTGATAATGATATTTAATCACTCACTTATTTTGGCAAAGTCTACATGTGTTTTTAATCTAAGAATGCTTGCTTGTGTATTGTAATTATGCAATGAATTATATTTGCAAAAGTATCTTACCTACACTACTTTTATTTGCACTCTTAATATTAAGAAAAGTTGTTGTGCTTTCAAAATTTCATTGGTTTGCAAAACAAGTGTATTAGGAGATCTTTGTACAAAACAAAAAATCATGAAATAAATTAACTAAGATAACTCGACAAAGCACTACTTGAACCTCCTGATAAGCCCTTAATAAGCATTGTGAGGTTGAGCACCTTGGAAAGAATAGTAAAGTGTCTGGTGCATACCATAAGTTGTTTTCTTACAGCACTTATTCTTAAGTACACCGGATAACACAAAAAATCAATATTGAAAAATAAAGTGTGTGATCCTGCCAAGCACTACTTTGCACCCTGATAAGTCTTAATGAGCATTGTGTGCAAAGCACCTTAGTTGTTGTACATTTTTTTGTATGTGCATTGAAGTGTGTGGAAGTAAAATTCATTTGTGTTATTGTGCACTTTACTCTAAATATGCCTTATATTTTGATTAAATCATTTGTTTGCTCTATTCAAAATACACTTATGTGCACATCATTATCTTCCATAACACTTCTTCTATTGAGTATTGGATCCTAATGCTAATTTTATATTCTCTTTATATAGAAAATGCATTAGATAACCTAGCATGCTCTATACAATGTTTGGTATGTCTTGAATTTGTAAATTTAAATAACACTGTATTAGTCACTTTTTGATATCTTTTTTCATGCTTGGTTACTTTATGGTAATTTTTAAAGATTTTAATAGAAAAATGATTTACAAAAACATCTTTTCTTTTTGGAATTTAACTCATATTTCTTCTTATGAATAGTCATGATTACAAATAGAAGTTTCTTGAATTTCTATAAGTCTTCTGCATCATTACCTAATAACTTTTACCTTGCCACATTCATGCTTACTTCAAGTATTACCATCACTTGAATATCAAAAATCCTTTTTCTTCAACATGTGGTAGACTTGCTTGGTAAAGTTTATATTAAGTTGTTCTAACATGCTTATTATCTTTATGCTAAAAACTCTGATTTATTTCTGTAAAAAATTTTATGCTAAAAACTCATTATCATTTCATTTCCTCTAGAAAGCTCGATCATGCCATATCTTTTTTTTTTCAAAACAAAACCTCTTTCTATGTCTTTTGCTACCTTAACCCACTTTTGCTAATAACAAAAGGGGGAGAACTAACATGATAAATAATAAATGCTATCAAATTGGAAAACTAACATGATTACTGATTAAGAAGATAACCTACATATAAGGGGAGCATTCACATAGGGGGAGCATGCATTTAGGGGGAACAATTCTAAATACCAAAATTGACAATTATCCTAAGTCGTCACTCACACACACACACAAGAAGGTTTCATCATGCTTTATGTATTAATGCTCTGATTTATCATTAATGGATTTGTTATTATCAAAAGGGGGGAGTTTGTTGGAACATGGTCTTCCCGCATCTCCTAGGTTTGAGAATAACAAATCCTATGTGTATTTGAACTTGTGTGTTTAAGTGTGCAATAAACAATGCCATGTGATTCAAGGATAACATAAGAAGGTTGCCCCCAAGTTGAAGCCAAAATTCCAGCATGGTCACTAGAGCTGACGGTAGCCACTAGAGCAGGCGCTAGACTTGATTAGTCAACTTTAGGAAGGAGTTATAGAAGGAGCTAGATAGCGTCGGGTGATAGCGGCTAGCACAGGCGGTAGCACGGTGCACAAGAGGAACTTTTGGCAAGGTTTCCATGGAATGAAGATACGCACACGCAAAATATTGCCTAAATAGGGATACTGCCGGCGGTAGCGATAGCTCAAGAGCTAGCTCCAAGGATATGAAAAGGAGCCCTATTCTCTAGTTTTCAACACACATCCTTGAGAGAGTTCTAGTGCCCAAATTCCTAGAGCCTTATTCTGCCGAGAAGTGATCTCCCACCAAAAGTTTCGTGAGTTTCTGAAGGAGGATTTCTACACGCCATATCTAAACGACAATCGCTTCAACCACGCTTATTCTACAGTGGCCTTTTCTTCTCCAAATTCAAAAGTTCTTCAGGAGGGAGTTTTAATGTTGTTGTTGTTGTTATTTTCATCTCTTTTTTGTTGTAATCATGTAGTAAATTCGCCTCGTGTTAGTGACTAGGTCTGTGTAGGACTTATGGAGTAATTTGCCTCGTGTTGGCGAACAGATCTTGGTTTGGTCTAGGGGGTGCTCGAGGCCATATCCGGGGAAAGATTGGCTAGAGTGGCTTGAGGCCGTATCCGGGGAAGGATAGGCTAAAGCCCCCTGTTCGTGTTGATACGAGTTGGATAGAAAAAGAAAAAGACTTTTGACTATTCTCCTTCGATTTCTAGCGTTATAAGAAGCCAAGTTTTGTAATATTATATTTCATATTAATAAAATCATGTCTTCATTTTATTTCACTTGATTTGTTTGGGTTTGCCACTATTTCGATCTCTGATTATTTCAAGTATTTCAAAATATAACAAAATTTTTTAAAACCCTTATTCACCCCCCCCACTAAGGGCGCCTAGTGATTCAACACTTATTACTCGCAAAAGAAAGAAGGATTCTAATGGGTTCTAGGCGAGCAACGGGTGCAAATATTTCATCAAAATCTACACCCCTCGATTTATGAGTATCCTTGTGCTACAAGTCTTGCCTTGTTCCTAGTAATTCTAGAATCGCCATCTAATTTATTTTTAAATATCCATTTTACACCAATAACCAGGTGATTAGATGGTCTTTATACTAACTTCAAAACCCTATTTCATTCAAATTGATTTAATTCTTCATTCCTAGCAATAAACCAAAACACATTATTTTAAGCGGTAGAAATTATTTTGGGTTCAATTTCACAACAAAGCATAAGTTTGAAAAGGATTCATGAATTGATGAGCGTGTCGTTACCCCTCTTGACGGTTCTCCAATGATAAGCTCCCTAGGATGATCCTTTGAAAATCTGATCACTCTTGGAGGTACGAAATTTTCTTGCGCCGCTTCTATTTCTGTATCAACTCCAAGTGGTTCATTTTCCTCATCCTCCAAGGGTGAAAGAGGTTCCTCTTCTTTTCCTGCAATATTATAATCTACACATGGAACAAGTTCATCAAATCTAACATGAATAGACTCTTCCACCTTTTTAGACTTTTTATTATATATCCTATATGCTTTACTAGTTGAAGAGTATCCAAGAAAAATTCCTTCATCACATTTTCCATCAAATTTTGCTAATGCATCTTTGGTGTTTAAGATATAACATTTACACCCAAAAACATGAAAGTAAGACACAGTTGGTTTCTTTCGATAATATGGTTCATAATGTGTTAATTTTAGAATCGTGTAAAGCATGACTCGATTTATTACATAACATGAAGTATTTACCGCTTCGGCCCAAAAAGATCTAGGCAACCTGTACTCGGATAGCATTGTGCGTGCAAGTTCTTGTAGGGTTCTATTTTTCCTCTCTGCCACACCATTTTGTTGGGGGGTGCGTGGAGCGGAAAATTCATGTTTGATGCCTATATGATTACAAAAAGTAGTGAAGTTTTCATTTTCAAATTCCCCTCCATGATCCGAGCGGATGAATTTTATTTTTAAATCTAACTCATTTTGAATGCGATTACATGATTTTGCAAATTCAGAAAATGCATCGGAATTGTAGGTAAGAAATAAAGTCTATTTAAATATTGAATAGTCGTCAATCAACACAAAAGTGTACTTTCTATCTTTTAGACTACACCTGCTAATTGGTCCAAATAGGTCCATGTGAATTAGTTGAAGAGTTCTAGTGGTAGACATTTTAGTTTTATTTTTGAATGAAGTTTTAGAAAATTTTCCTTTTTGGCATGTGGGCATAATGAGGATAAGTTTCCATTAAGCATTGGTAAACCTCTTATTAATTTATTTTTTGACAATTTTAAAATCAACTTCGAGCTAGATTGACCAAGACGCCTATGCTATAATTCAAGTTCATCATTTTTTGAGATTAGACATTTTAATGATGCGCGTGAAAGATCATGAAAGATAATCAAATAGATATTGTGAGTTCTTTGTGCAATGAGTACAATATCATTTGTTTTAGGATCTATAATTTTACACATGATTGTGGAAATCTCAAATAAACTATTAAGACCTTTATCACGCAGTTGACTAATAGAGATTAAGTTATGTTTTAAGCCTTCTACATATAAGACATTTGTAATAGAGAAAGAATAATTACCCACTGTACCGATGCCTAAGATTCTTCCCTTTCCATTGTCACCAAATGTCACCATTCCCCCTTTCTTCTTTGTGAGGCTTATGAACTTTACTTTATCTCCCGTCATATATTTGGAGCATCCCAATTCCAAGTACCACATGTCCTCCTTTTCATTAACCTACCAACATACCTAAAAAGAATATGAGAGTAATCATCTGAATACCTAAGAGGTTCCTCCCATAGAGTAGGTGGAAACCTCAGGAACCCAGATTTGCTTGAATGCACATCGTCCCTTCATCCTACAAGATTCCATTGTATGTGCAAAGTGAAAGCACTTAGAATAAGACACAAAAGGGGTTGAGACCTTTTTCATTTTTTTCTGTAGACTCTTGCTAGAAGATGGGGAACCAGAAGAAAACAGTATGTGTTTTTTATTATGCAATTTATTTAGTCTGTCACTACCACCATCGGTAATAGGTACCACCGGGCGGTAGCTTCCAGATCCATACCAAAGTCCATATTTAGCACTTCCATGCCTTTAGTTTGCCAAAATTATATCAAGAGTCTTTTGGCCAACCCCAAATTTTCTTATGGCTATGTTTAAATCAAGGATCCAGGCTTTTAAGAGGTTGTTTTCTTTTATTTGGTTTTCACGCCTATTTGCAAAAAATTTCTTCCCTTCTTTAATTTGAGACAGAAAGGTTCTTAAACTTCTTTCTATGTCTCCCTTTTGTTTTGTAAGAGATTCATTATTTGAGAGAGCCTTAGAAAGATCGTTTTCTAGTTCTTTTACCCTTGCCAAGTAATGATCATTTTCTTGGCAAGGTCCAATCTATTTTCCCAATGATTTCACTTCCCTATTTAACTTTTGATATTGTTTTAAAAGAATTAATTTTCAGTTTTTAAAAGCTCACGATCTTTTAGACTCTTATTAAAATATTTGCATGTTTTTTTATATAATGTTCATCATATGTAGTAGAAAGTACCTTCGTGTCGCTTTGGATATAACAATCATCGTCTGAGGATTCATGGCTTCTACACATGAGGCACAAATTTTCCTCAACACAGTCGCTTGAAGTAGACCCGCTTGAGCTTTCAGATGAAGTGTCATCCCATGTTGCATCCTTCAAAACCTTCTTCTTTTCTTTACCATTGCACCGCTTTTCTTTTTGCTCTATTAGGAATTTTGGGCGCTGGCTTCGTATATGCTCGGTATTCCTGCAGTGGAAGCACTCGGGGGGAGGTCGTCATCATCGTCGCTTGATTTCTCCTTATTCTCCATTTTAGATGATGAACCTTTTCAGAAAAACTTACGGAAAGCATTCCTTCTTTCCGATTTCTTCTTGAACTTTGTGAAATTTTTCACAAAATGGCTCTCCTTGTCCTCCTCGCCATTGTCATCCTCATTCATTGACTTCAGTGCGAAGGCTTTCTTCTTTGGCTCTTTGTTGTATTCTTCTTCTTCGATTTTGATTTCAACCTCATGGGTTTGAGGTTCCCAAAGAGGATCTCAATTTGGAGACTTCATAGATCATATGATTCAGAAATAGCAGTCACCTTTGGATTGAGATTTGGAGGGAGAGACCGGAGGATTTTCCTCACCAAGTCACCGTTTGGGAAGGTTTTTCCAAGTATCTTTGAGGCGTTGATAATCTTGGTGAAGCGAGGTACATCGATTCTACGCCCTCATTTGTATCCATTCTGAAACTTTCAAACTCTGATTCCAGTTGAAATAGCTTGAGTCTTTAACCTGTGAAGTACCCTCATGTGTTATTTCCAATTGATTCCAAATATCATAGGAGGTTTCGTAAGCACTAACTCGATTAAATTCAGTTCTATCTAAAGCATAGAATAAGGCATTCATTACTTTAGCATTGTTTTTGCACTTATGTTTATCTCCATCATCCCACCTATCTCTATGCTTTTCCATGGTTACTTCTCCAACAACATATGTAGGAGTAGTATACGGTTGTTCAATACAAGCCCAAACATCTAGATCTAAATTAATTAGAAAACAACGCATTCGCATTCTCCAGTAGTTAAGTCAGTTCCTGTGAAAAGTGGAGGTCTAGATATTCCTTTCCCCTCGTGAAAAGCGAGATCACGTAGCGACATTATTCCCAACTTTTAGACCATTTAGGAATAACCTAGCTCTGATACCACTTGTTGGATCTGTAGGCGCCCTTAGAGGGGGGGGGGTGTGAATAAGGGTTTTAAGTACTTTTGAACATTATTGATTTTATTCAAATGGGTTGACAGTATTTTCATGGATATCTTAATTTAAATACTGCAGTAGGCTTTTTATGAAAGTGGGCTGTATTTGGTATGACAGAACAGAACTCTATTACTACTGCCTATGGTAGCATTACTGCTCGACGTTAGTGACATAGAACCCCCTTTTCGTTTAGATTTCAAAGATCAAAAATTGCAAGACAATATTAGAGAAATATTGATAATCTTATTGCTTGAATAAAATTACAAAAAGTTATCCCAATGACGTTTGAGATAGAGGCGAATGCGTAAAAACCATTTGTATTTTCTATACCGACCCTTCTCCCAAGGACCAGTTGGCTCTAGCCTATCTCTCCCCAGATGAAGCCTCGAGCCACCCCCTAGATCAAACACTAGACCTAGTTGCCACACCCGCGAGGCAAATTCTCCCTAGTCCTCGCAAAGCCCTAGTCACCAACCACGCGGAGAATTTCTCTACCAATAAAAATATAAAGGTTACAAATAATAAAAACTAAAACATCAAAGAAACTTCCTCAAAGGATGAACTTGAAGATGAAGTTGGCGTTGTTGATCTTTCTTCAAGTTCTTAACGTTCACGAACATTGACGGAATTCTTTCTGCTTCAAAGAGGAGGCTTTCACGAATATAGGAGTGGTGGCTTTGATATCTTCTCAAATCGGCTAATCTGCTCATCAAAATGGAGGTAGACAACTCTTTAAATAGGCTCAGATCCTAGCACCATCAGTATTGCAACCGCCGGGCGGTATCCTCTTTAGGCAACATTTTGGCATGCAGACCGATCCATTTGTGGCATCCTTCTAACTCCAGAATTGGTATCCCATCCTACCGCATTGCGGTAATACTAACGCGCAGCATTAGTATATATTATTCCCAGCCGTCAGATCTCCTTCCCTTAATGCTCCTCAATCAGCATCGTGATCGCTGGACTTCCATAATTTACAACCA